>JAMQGT020005920.1:0-27906 GCA_024447675.2 Pterophyllum scalare
TCAAAGATTCACAGACCTTTATTGTCATTCTTTCTCATGTGAAACATGACAGGAACAAAACTTAGTTTCTGAGGTCCCTCCAGTGCAATCTGCCTTTTTTTAATATTGAAAGATATTTACAAATAAATAGAATAATTTAAGAAATAGAATATATAGATAATGTAGCTACAAGAAGAGTGATCTGGTACCTGAGCAGTTCACACTAATATTGCACATCATATTGTCACGTATTGCACAGTCAGTGGTTTATTTCACAGAATATTATCAGTGGCCTTAAAGAAGCAGAGTTCTGTTGCATGAGTGTTGTTATGAGTGAGAGTTTGTTAGTCTGACAGCTTCAGGATAGAAGCTGTTTCTCAGCCTGGTTGACCTTGCTCTGATGCTGCGTAATCTGCGACCTGAGGGGAGTGGGAGAACAGTCTGTGGGCAGGGTGGAGGGGTCCCCGTTTATGCTGGAGGCCCTGCTCCTGCATCTGCTGACATAGATGTGCTCTACAGTTGTGAAAGTGCTGCCAGTGATCTTCTGGGCAGACTTGACCACTCTGCAGAGCCTTCCTGTTAGAAGCAGAGCAGTTTCCATACCACATAGTGATGCATGTTGTTATGATGCTCTCAACCACACACCTGTAGAAGGAGGTGAGGATTTTGGTACCTAGGTCAACATTCTTTAACTTCAACAGGAAGTAGAGTCTTTGGTAGGCTTTCTTGATAAGACAGTCAGAGTTTGTGTTCCAGTTGAGGGTGTTAGTGATGTGAGTCCTCAGATATTTAAAGCTGGAGACAACCTTGACTGTTGCTCCTCCGATGCACAGTTGGGCAGGATGGAAGATGATGTTCCTCCTGAAATCCACGATCATCTCCTTGGTCTTGGCCATGTTGATGCAAAGGTTGTTGTGCTTGCACCAGGTCTCAAAGTGTTCCACCTCCAATCTGGACTCTGTCTCATTGTTATTTGAGATAATTCCAGCCACTGCTGTGTCATCTGCAAACTTAATGATGTGGGTGCTCAGGAATGTGGATGAGCAGTCATAAGTAAGCAGCCTGTACAGCAGAGGGCTGAAGACACATCCCTGAGGGGAGCCAGTGTTGAGGGTGAAGGGGAAGAGGTGATGTTGTGGATTCGGACCGTCTGCTTCCTGTTTGTTAAAAAGTCCAGGACCCAGTTGCAGAGTGAGGAGCTCAGACCAAGCGTGTCCAGTTTGTGAACAAATGTCTGTGGGATCATAATGTTAAAGGCAGAGCTAAAGTCCAGGAAGAGCAGCCTGACATAGGAGTCCCTGGTCTCCAGGTGGATGAGAGCCAGATGGACTACCTCTGAGATAGCATCCACAGTGGACCTGTTTTTTCTATATGCATACTGGTGCGGGTCAGTGCTGGGAGAGACTACTGATTTGATCTGTTCCATGACCAGCCGCTCGAAACACTTCATGACTATGGGTGTGAGTGCTACTGGCCTATAGTCATTCATGCATGACACAGCTGAGGTCTTAGGAACAGGGATGGTGGTTGCTGTCTTGAAGCAGGATGTGTCTATTTCCTGTGAGAGTGAGGCGTTAAAGATGCAACTTTTCTGTCTTTTGCTGTTCCTCTGAACATTGCACAGTCTGACCTTGGCATGAATTTCCTGGGATGTCCAGTCTTGGCAGCTGTCTTGAATGTTTTCCACTTGTAAATAATCTTTTTCACTGTAAAATGATGGACATCTTATTGTTCAGAAATGGCCTTATAATCCTTCCTAGACTGATGGGCAGCAACAATCGCTTCTCTAAGATAACTGCTGATATCTCCACTCCATGGCATTGTGTTAACTCACACCCCAATGCTCCAGACCAGCAAACCGCCAAAACTTCTGCTTTTATAGAGGAGCTCACACTAGCTGATGATCAGTTAATCAACTGCATTTGATTATCAGCAACAGGCTGCTACTGACCCTCTGAATTCCTGTGGACGCAGTAAGGTTGTATTTAGTTTTTCCACATGCTGCTACTGCATTTTGGCTTAGTTTTTGTTAAATAGATTATGATAATTTTTTTCTTAATTTTTTTTCTTATTATTTGTTCAACTGGGACTCAAACATAAACCAAAATGAAGTTATCATTATCTTGACCCACTCATTGATTTAGCATTGAAAAAAGTAGTAAACAAACTATTGGCCTAAGATTCTGTATTTTAAATTAAAATGTTCATCTAACAATTGAAAAAATTCTAAAAGCACACTGTGAAAGAAAGGATGAAAAAACTGAATTCTTCAGTTTCTTTTAAAAAAAAAAATCTTTTCTATTTTTTATGAATGGTTTTCAAAAGTAACTATCAGGACTTTAGGGTGAAAAGTAATATGACCCCCATGCTAATTGTCCCTCCCTCTGTTCCTCCAGGAGTCACAGTAAGAGTACAAGTCGTCGTTCCAATAGCAAAGAATGTTCCAGCCTCCCTCGCCACGGAGACCTCCATCACCTCGGCAATGAGAGTTTTCTTAATGGCAACAAACCGGCACCATCCAGTTTAAGTCCGACGCTGCACCCCAAGAGCCAGTACATGTCCCAGACCCTTAATCGTTCTGTCTCATCAAGCAAAGACCTGGCCAACAACAACCTGCCACACCTCCTGAGTCCCAAAGAATCTAAAAGCAAGACAGAGTTTGACTTCAACTTGGGGCCCTCCCCAAAGTTGCCAGACCAGGGACATGGGGCAAAATATGGTCACGGCAAACCCAGCTCCTCTCGCTCTCAGCAGCAACAGCAACAGCAGCAGCAGCAGCAGCAGCAGGCCAATCGCCACACTTTCCTGGAAAACAAAACTAACACACTACAGTCTGGAGCAGAAAAACAACACGGCCGACATGCCCACAGTATGGCTGACTCTGCCCACGGGTCCATGTCCTCATCCTCTAAGAGCTCAGCGTCTTATCTCAGCCTGTCCAAGAGCCACAGTGGGCTAAGTGATGCCAAATCTGTGGGGAATCTCAGCGATGGTCGACTCCACCCAGATGACCCAAACTCTAACACGACAGCTGGAGTGGGACCCAGTGCCCGCTTCTTCCCTGCTAGCTGTTTGGACCTCAACACCCCTTCGGGTCCTTCCGGGCCTCCTGGGAGCCCCTCTACTCGACACAGTGATCGATCTGGACACAGCCCCGCCTCTCGTAGCAGCGGCAACGCCCGCATGGAGAGCAGCACACTGGACTCTTCATCCAGACACAAATCCAGACATAAATCTTTAGCACCAGGTCGGTTTAATTAGTGCTTAGGAGTCAATTCACTTTACACTTTCAAAAGCTTTTTTTTTTTTTTTAAACTTTATGTTCAGTTCATCACAGTGGATTCCAGCACAAACTCTTACTCAACAAAATCAAATAAAGAAATAAATAAACATAGATAGAGAATTTAAATTTGAATCTCTGTTTGGACACCTGTCTGCACATTTAATAGAGTTAACAATTAAGCAGTCATATAATAGTATATTTGTAAGAATTCACTTCTTATCACTCTATTAACTTTGACCTCTATTCTCATCCCCAGAGGATGCTGGGGCTCCCGAGCTCATGGACCCAGGAGGAGCAGGGATGCCCTCCACCCACACTCTGCCTTCCCCTCATGAGTCTTATCATTACGGACTCGGCTATACCTCACCCTTCTCCTCTCAGCAGCGGCCGCAGCGTCACTCCATGTACGTAAGAAGGGAACGCCACCGACCCCACGGGGTAGAGAGCGGAATGGCGGGCTTGCCTCCACCAGGGCAAGCGATACCAACACGAGCCAGTAGCCTGCAGCTCCTCTCCCCACAGCTGCAGCACAGGACCACCCTCACTGGACACTCAGTGAGCTCTTCAAGAGAAGACTGCACAGACGACATGACGAGGGTTAGTGGCAGAAAGCCCTACGAGTGTGGTGGGGACTGACCCTAAAATACCAACAGAAACACAATGAAAAGGTTAATTTAGGACACGTTATATTGAATGGTGATGTTATTCTAGCAGCAGACATGCTACCAGTCTCCGTTATAACAGCAATATCTGTAGTTTCTTCAAAAAGTTATGATATTGTATATCTGTAACAATTTTTATTTTTATTTAAATCAACCAAGCAAAAGAGACATGCCATGGACATACACACACTCCCCCACCCATCTACAGTATCAACCCTAACAGTAGTCATCACTCAAAATTATTTCTAAAACACGCGTTATCATATATATCTCACCATTTTCCATCCTTCATTACAAAACATCTGACCAGGATCTTCTAGTCCAAAAGCCCTGAATTTTATTTATTTATATGAGCAGAAAGACATAGACCTGCCAAATGTTTACATTGCCAACAGTTTGGTGTATCTTTTAGTTGAAATAAGCTGCATGGTGTCCAGCAAAAATTATTTTAAACTCTTAAATTGAATCATTCATATCTTAACATGAGTTTAATGTTCTTTGTTCTTTCCATCACTTTCCCATGCCTTCGTGAAAGCTTTCCCAAATTCAGAATCAGCATAGAATAACATACAGACCTTGCAACCCCTGTCAAAGTCAGACGGTACAATGCTCTGAGAAATTGCAATCTCAGACTCTGCAGGCATCATGTAGCATGTTAAATGTTAACAAGTAATTACAAAGTACTGGCTTGTTTGAAAAAGTTACCAAGAAAAAGCTCTCTCTCTCAAAAAATAACAAGGCAGCAAAGCTTAGGGTTGCAAATTTTGATCTGAACAGACAATACTTCTTGAACATTATCCTTTGGAAAGATGAGATCAAAGTAGAGATGTTCAGCCATAATTCACAGTGGCATGTTTGGCAAAAAATGAACACAGCATATCAGCACAAACACCTCACACCAGCTGTCAAGGTGGAGGGGTGATGATTTGGGCTTGTTTCGCAGCCACAGAACCTGGGCACCTTGTGGTCACTGAGTCGACCACAAACTCCTCTGTATACCAAAGTGTTTCAGAGTCAGATGTGAGGCCATCTATCGGACAACTAAAGCTTGCCTGAAACTGGGTCATGCAACAGGACAATGATCCCAAGCGCAGCAGCAAATCTGCAACAGAATGAATGAAAAAAGACTCGAGGTGTTCCAATGGCCCAGTCAAGGGTCCAGACCTCTGATCGAAATGCTGTGGCTGAACCTTAAGAGAGCTGTGCATAAACAAAATGGCAGCAAACTTCAACAAACTGAAGCAACATTATAGAGAGTGGGCCAAAATTCCTCCACAACAATGTGATACTTCCTAAAACAGGGCCAAAGATGAGAGTTAAACAAAGCCAAACAAAGCATTTTTCAAAATGAGGTTTAACTCAAGAATACGGCTACACTGCTAGATCAGTCAAGCAAAAGACGTCAGACTGAAATATGCTGAAAAGGAAAGAAATGGTTTCTCAAACCAAAGAAGCACGCTTCAGCTGCCAACGGGCACTAGCTAATCGCTAGTAGCTCAAACCAGAGGTGGCAAAACTACAGACATTCTTTACTTAAGTAGACGTATAGATATTTGTGTTGAGAAAGTACTCTGAAAATACTGGTAAAAGATAAAGTACTGATTCAGCTTTTATTCAAATAAAAGTGAAAAGGTACAGGCTCTGAAATATACTCAAAGTAAAAGTAGCTCTTTGGAGGACATTTCTACCAACTGTTTGTGCAAAGCTAACTTAACTTGTGCTATATTAATATAATAATAACAGACATGGGAATACAAACTTTTTTTACTTTACCTCCACACCTAAACAGAAAAAAATGAGTATAGTCAGGGCTTAAAGTGGAATTATTTCAGGTGGGGGAACCTCAAGATCGGCTGTAGTGGCTCAGCATGGGAAAAAGAATCATAACTCATAATAATTTCTACTGTGAGCACCAATAGATTTTCTTTGTGTACAGATAGCAATCAGCTGACCTGTGCTGCTGCTCTGTTTATGAAAATGAATTTAACCAGATGTTTCAGGAGCTATCTTGGCTGATTTCCACCCCTACACTGACAGCATACTGTTAACACTGACTTTATATTGACAGTATGCAGTTGGTACAAAGATGGAATTCAGTAAATTAATCTAAGCATCATCAGCTTAAATTCAAATTCATCTCTGCTACATTCGATGTAACCTGTCACTCTGACCATGAACACCACAACATGAACACCAGTCTAACACAGAGCTTTACTGTAAAATCACCACAACCAATCTCTTTATCCTGCACTAAACTGCTGTAGTTTCATGCAACCTTTGAAAAACATGACATGTAAGCTTTAAACTTCCAGTTTATCAGATGTCACTGAGCAGTCCTTACCTTTAAATCTAACCTTTCTTCTTCCTCTTCTGTCCTCTTTCTTCCATCTTTCTCCATCTCTGAGTGAAGTTGTCTCTCTTTTTCTCTCCCTGGACCTTTAGCTAGCAGACACACTGTGTGACAAACTGCACAGAAACAATTTATGGGTTTGCTGATATTTGATGAGAAGGTGAAAACTTTTTATTTGAAATCATTACTCCCTTTACTCATTACTCTTCTGTAGCACTAGCTAGATGCCAAAGTACCCTGACCACAAAAGTACAGATATTTGTGAAAGTACAGATATTTGTGTTAACAATGTAGGGAGTAAAAGTAAAAAGTTGTCAGAAAAATAAAAACTCAAGTAAGTACAGATACCTGAAAATTCTACTTAAGTACTTATTTAGCAAGTAATACTAGAATTTTACCCACTGCAAAAAATAAATAAATGAATAAAATCTGAGCAGGCTTAGTGGTCCAGCTGCAAGTACAATTAATTAACTAGCAAGCCATGTTATGTCAGATAATTCAATGAATTTACTTCAAAAGGCACCAACACCACAGAGTCAAATGGTGCATTTCAGTGACTTGAATTAGTCCAAGTGAGGCTGTTCGGACACATATATATATATATATGTATATATATATATATATATATATATATATATATATATATATATATATATATATATATATATATACACACACACATATATATATACATATATATATATATATTGTGTGTATATAGGCTCATAAGCTTCTTATAGGCTGCATTTTTCAGCCAATGCAAGTCAGAAATATGAGTTTGTTTGTTTTGCTCTTTGACACAAATAATGTGACAAAAGCAAGATAAAAGGTGTGGCAGCTGGCATGAAATCACTATGGTCAGAAGGAAGGCAGGTGCCAAATGTCAGTTATTTCTAAAAGACTCTGACATTTTCACTTCAATTCTGTTGAGATAAAGAGGGACGAAAGGTGCAGCTTCAACATTTTAACTTTTTCAGAAGTGCTTGAAAACCTTTTTTGTTTCCAGACAACTCACTAAAACGCTGCATCTGCGATTTAAAAGCCTGTCTGAAAGCAATAATAACTAGAGCTGTTTTCTTGGAATTGTTCTAAGTTACAGAGAGATGATGGAAGATGAGGCAGGCTGATGAAAAATCACACAGAATCAAGAAATTACAGTTCCTGAAATGTATGAAAGCTCATTTACTGAAGATATTAAACAATGTAAGAGGAACAAAGGGGAGAAATGTCCCTTTGTTATGTGCGCTGACTGTGTGTGTGTGTGTGTGTGTGTGTGTGTGTGTGTGTGTGTGTGTGTGTGCGCGCGCATTGTGAGTATGGGTATTTGATTGATGTGTGTCGGAAGTGTCACTGTCTCGCATTATCATTGCCACTGCTTCATGCTGCTTCTCCAGTCTGCTTTGACCCTGCAACTGTCCGTCTTCTCAACAGAGTGAGCAGTCCCCTAAAGACATGAGCCACCCTTGTGCCCCCATCAAAGACTCTACGAGGGACAACACTGCTGCTTTTCATACACAGCGCTCTAAAAACGAGGTCCGACCCCTGACTCCTCCCTACCTCCAGCCAGTTCAGCAAATACAGACAGTAGCCCTTCTGACTGCTTTTTTTGTTTGTTTGTTTCTACTTAGGCCAACAGCTTCACTGCACGTTGTCGCTGGTATAAATGTAACCTCACTGAAAAGTGCTAAGATGTCCTGAATGTTTGTGATGTGAGCCAGAAAAGATTGTTATAGCTAATAATAAGGGATGAAGTGAGATTAAACAGGAATGTCACTCAAAAAGCTGAAGACACTGAGAACATTTGTAAGGTCCTGTGTCCATGTGTGTTTGTGTGTCTGCATGATGTGTGCATTTTTTAAATTTTTTTTTTAGGTTGGCATGTATCACGACCCTCATGTTGAGGATGGAGCTTCCTCCAAGGAGAACCGGATGATCTTCACCGAGTCCATGCCCCGTAGAGTAGGGAGCTTTTATCGAGGTAAGGAACTGGAATTGCCAAAAGACAGTGTTTGCAGTGTGGCACTGCAAATTTTTCCAAATATCCACACAGACCAACACAACAGAAACAGCTGTAAAACCTGCATAACAACAGAATTGGTCAGCATAGTTCTTGTTTCCGCTGTTGCCTCATTGTCTGGGGCAGGCGCTGGGACAATCTTTAGCATGTCAGGATTATTCCATAAATTTCTATTCAGGATTCTATGAGACAGCAATAAAAACACTGTGGAAAAAAACATCATATCTAAATTATCAAATATGTTTTCATTTTCACAGCAAACACTCCTTATTCAAATATTCAGAAATATGCACTTTCAGTTATTTCCACCTTTTTTTTGTTTCTCCTCAGTCCCTTCTCCAAGACCGGACAACTCATCGTCTTTCCACGACGGTGTCGGCCAGGGTCGAGGGCCAGTTGTACCCGTTGTCCCCGGAGACCCTGTCGCCATGGTCAGCCACTCAAAACGTCAGACAGCTTTTGACTGGTGAGAATTTGTTTGTTGTCTTTACGTGGCATGTTAAGGCAGTAGCAGAGCAGATACAGGAACAAAGATGATTCAAAGAAACACGAACAACTGTTCAGCTGTTAAATACACTGTTAGAATTGTGCAATTTCAGCACAAAGTGTGCTGGAAGTGCAGCACATTTATGGATGAAGAAAATTTTTTCCTTTTCTTTATAGTTTCCTTGCTAAATATGAGCATCATCCCTGCTGTTAAAGTATCTGATACTTCTTCCTCACTGTCACACAAAGGTCTGTCATTAACTCCAATTAAGATCTGTTTTTCAGGTGTTATGGTGTTACAGTGGAGGCGTAAATAATTAATTCACAGTTCAAAACAGTATATAGTTCTAGTCCATACGCTCACTGTCCACTTCATTTGGTATGCCTGTTCAACTGCTCGTTAATGCAGATATCTAATCAGTCAATCAGATGGCAGCAACTCAGTGCATTTACGCACGTAGACATGTTCAAGATGACCTGCTGAAGTTCAGGACAAGGAAGAAGAAGATGTAAGTGACTTGCTTGCTCATTTAAGTATTTCAAAAATTGCTGATCTCCCACACAGCCATCTCTATGGTTTTCAGACCATTCTCTGTAAACCATCTCTATGGTTTACAGAGAATGATCTGAAAAAGAGAAAATATGCAGTGAGCAACAATTCTCTGGGTGAAAGAGCCTTGTTGATGCCAGAGATCAGAGGAGAACGGTCAGACTGCTTCAAGCTCATCGGAAGACAACAGTAACTCAAATAACCACTCATTACAACCGAGGTATGCAAAAGAGCATCTCTGAAGGCACAACACATTGAACCTTGAAGAAGTTGGGCTACAGCAGCAGACCACACTGGTTGCCACTCCTGTCAGCTAAGAACAGGGCATTGAGGCTATAGTTTGCACAGGCTCACAAAAATCGCACAATAGAAGATTGGGAAAACACTGCCTGGTTTGATGAGTCTAATTTCTGCTGCAGCATTCAGATGGTAGGGTCAGAATTTGGTGTAAATAAGATGAAAGCATGGATCCATCTTGCCTAACTTGGCATTGTTGAAGTACCACAGTCTACCTGAGTATTGCTGCTGACCATGTCCATCGCTTTATGACACTCACAATGTACCCATCCTCTGATTGCTGTTTCCAGCAGGATAATATGCCATATCACGAAGCTTAGATAATCGCCAATGGGTTTCTTGGATACAACACTGCTCTCAAATGGCCTCCACAGTCACCAGATCTCAATCCAATAGAGCACCTTTGGGATGGGATGGAACAGGAGATTCTCATCATGGATGTGAAGCCAACAAATCGCAGCAGCTGTGTGATGCTATCATGCAAATAGGGACAACATCTCTGAGGAATAATTCCATCACCTTTTTGAACCTTTGTTGAATTAAGGCAGATATGAAGGCAAAAGAGGGTCCAAACTGATACTAACACAGTGTACCAAAGTGGCCAGTGAGTGTGTATATGATAGTTTTTGTCCTTATGTTGACTGTGATGGCAGTGGCAATAGAAGAAGCCTGAATTCCACATAAACTGTGTGATTTTTTTTTTACATAATGACTTTTATATTCAGAGTCCTTAATGCAACTTTTTTTTTACATTTTCTGTTTCAAAGCATGAATTATTTGATTACGTGTTTACATGGAGCTGATTTAAAATTGAAATTTTGAGGATTATTCAGTTTACTGTGCTGCATGTGTTATTTCAGACTCATCAAAGTGGATGTAGTACTCTATTTTGGTTGCTCCCAGGCAAATGAGTCAGTAATTATTCCTGAGTTTGTAATTACAAATGCAAGTTATGTGAAACATTTCCACATTTGCCATGCAGGACTGCTGCAGAAGCAATGGTCATGAATCCACCAGAGCCCACCAAAGAGAAGGAAAAACAAGGCTTCTTCAGAGCTATTAAAAAGAAAAAGAAGAAGACACAAATAGTAAGATTATTCTTGCTGCCTGGTTTTTGATTCAAAACTCATCAAATATTTGTACTCTAGTTCCATGTGCCGTTTGAGTTTAGCTTTGTCCATGTAAAGTGAATCTGCAATACTAGAAGTGTTTCATATGTGCTTAACAGTGAAAACAAGTAAGATTAAAGGGAAATTCTGATTTATTAGAACCTTGGTCTTATATTTATTGAGTTCGTCTTTATGCATATAATTTGCACAAAAGTTGGTCTGAATTTCCAGCGTCTCTGTTTTGCTTGCTGTTTATCAAATCTTATCGTGCAGCTCTTATCGTGTGTCTTATTAAGTGTTATTGCCAAGGATCAGTTGCTGCAGATATTTTTATGTTGGATGTCAGAGATTTGTGTTTAGAGTTGTGGCTGTGCATCTTCTGCTCCACAGACCGACGTGGAGGACGGGAGGAATCCCAGCATCAAGAAAAGCCTTTTCCCCCTCTTTAGCTCTAAGAATAGCTTAAAGCACAACTCAGCTGTCAAAGTCCTACCTGTAGTCGCCTCGCCTATGGTACAACACCAGCCTACCGTGCCCTACCCTGCCTCACCAGTAATCTAACCTCGACACTACGGCTGCATGTTAACTTACGCTGCACTCACCAGAATGGCCTGGTTTGAAATCCTCTCAGTTGACCAATTGATTGGCTAAAAAATATATCACAGTGAAAGGATTTCAAATGTGTTTTTGATCTAATACTGCACGTGGTTTGCACATCCATTTTGTCTTGCTGTAACATTTGTCAAATGCAGTCACTTTGCACTCACATTGCATTGTGGGACATTTCAGTCTGCAGTGTGTGATGTTTGTCAGGCCAACGTAATGCATCATATTCAGCACATGAACACACACTCCTGCTGTAGAAATTTCTGGTCTCTTTACTATGTTGTGTAATTGTGCTTGAAACAAGAATAGTTATTTCTTTCTTTCTTTCTGAGAGATAGGTGGGGCTACTAGTTAGCTTAGCAAGGCAAACAGGAAGGGAAACGGGAGAAACTGCAGGCAAATTTGACTTATCAGCACTTTATAAAGGGGACCTATTATGCTTTTCCCTATTTTCTGTTTCAACGCTCCATACTCATATTGAACATGGTTAAATTTTCAAATAATTAGTTAGTATAAGTGCATATAATCCCTATGTGACAAAATCTCAGGCTAAACTTCTATACATGACAGTTTATACACCGTTTTTTCCTGCTCTTCTCAGTATAGTCAGCTCAGGTACACAGGTCTGGCAGTGAGCACAGCAGCCCCACCCTCACTCTTTACTCCTTTTGTTCTTGAGAGGCAGCCAATCAGAAGAAAGTTGAAAGGAGGGTGGCCATAAAGGGAGAGGTGCTAAAACAGCCTGCTTCAGCCAACGGATGAATGGAAGGGCTGCACCAAGGCCCAGTATGAGATCTAATATTTAAAACTACAAATGCAAAACTATTCTAGTGCAGTCGAAAAAATACAGAAGTAAGAGTAAAAAGTCCACTTTAAACAGTTCTCATGTAACTAACTGATAGCTGAATGGTTTTTCAAGCAAAACACCATATTTTTGCCAGTTTCAGCTTATCGACAAGTTGATGTCTTTCTTAGGTTATTATTTAATCATCATTTCTTTTTCTTTTTTACTTTTTCATCAGATTAATTACCAACTATCACTCTGCACAATAATGAAATTGTTAGTCACATCACCAGTGTACATTCAAGTTTATCTGAACATACTCAGACTCAAGAGTCGAGAGTAAAGAAGCATTTTTTCATAAGGTAATCATCATCACCACCTACTTGTGTCATGTCTGTTGCTGCCAAAGCAATGCATGAAGAGCCTCACCGGGATTTTAGTGCGATGTGCAATGATCATTTCTGTGGTAGCTTTTATAACAGTATTTTTTTTATAATACTGCTGTATATTTATTTCTGAAATGCCAGGTTCCTGGGAACGGACAAGAACATCTATCCCTGCAGAGGAGCTCCAAGTCATCCTCTCACCACAGCAGCCGGCGGAAAAACCGCGAGCGATCCCGTGACAGAGATCGGGAACAGAGCCGGGACAGAGACCGAGACAGGGAGAGGGAGAGGGAACGGGAGCGAGAAAGGGAGAGAGAGAGGGAGAGAGGGAGGGAGAGAGAGAGAGTCAATGACTGGCCACCAGACAAACAAGTGGACTCACACTCTCAGGTATGTGCCTACTTGAGCTTGGATTTGTCTGCAGATCACAACCCAGAGCATAGTCTCTCATTAAATTCATTGCTTGTCTTTCTATCCATAAGAATATGACCTTATATAGTCATACATATATAAAATTTACTGTAAATTGTGTAATTTAAGTCACATAGAGGTAGTTGTAGACCGGAATATGCAGAGCAGTTTGACATGTAACACTTAAAAACACTTAAAGTCCAAATTTAGTGCATTTGATATCCTAAGAATGATAGGTAAATAAATACCTTCATCTATTTCAGTGACTGTTAAACTGTAAAATGTCACTCTGTGATATAAAACCTCTATGCCAGAACCCAGAAATATCACCCACTTCCCATGGAACTTGTCACAAATGTATAATTTTTAGGCAGTTAGCGGGGGACACAATTTAACTCTTTTGCAGCTGTAGCAAGTTAAAAAAAACAAAAACAAATACAAAGCTAGAGTTTGGGAGAATAAAGCTTGCAGGACTCAAACTACTGAGAAATGAAAATTGTATAATCTACACTATATTGCCAAAAGTATCCACTCACCCATCAAATCACTGGATTCAGGTGTTTGAATCTCTTCCACAGCCACAGGTGTATAAACCAAGCATCTAGGCATGCAGACTGTTTCTAGAAACATTAGTTAAAGGATGGGTTGCTCTCAGGAGCTCCATGAATTCCAGCACAGTACCGTGATAGGATGCCACCTGTGTAATAAGTCCAATTTTGAAATTTCCTCACTAATAAATATTCCAGTCAACTATTAGTGGTATTATAACAAAGTGGAAGCAACTGGGAATGACAGCAACTCAGCCACAAAGTGGTAGGCCACATAAAATGACAGAGCGGGTCAGTGGATGCTGAGGTGCATAGTGCACAGAGGTCGACAACTCTCTGCAGTCCATCACCACAGACCTCCAAACTTCATGTGGTCTTCAGATTAGCTCAAGAACAATGCATAGAGAGCTTCATGGAATTGGTTTCCATGGCAGAGCAGCTGCAGCCAAGCTTTATATCACCAAGTGCAATGCAAAGCGTTGGATTTAGTGGTGTAAAGCACACCACCACTGGACTCTAGAGCGGTGGTGTTTTTGTTTTTCAGGAGTTGGGCTCGGCCCCTTAGTTTCAATGAAAGGAACTCTTAATGCTTCAGTATACCAAGACATTTTGGACAATTTCATGCTCCAAACTTTGTGGGAACAGTTTGGGGATGGCCCCTTCCAACATGACTGCACACCAGTGCACAAAGCAGGACCATAAAGACATGGATGAATGAGTTTGGTGTGGAAGAACTTGACTGCTTGACTGGCCTGCACAGAGTCCTGACCTCAACCCAGTAGAACATCTTTGAAAAGAGACTGTGAGCCAGGCCTTCTCATCCAACATCAGTGTCTGACCTCACAAATGTGCTTCTGGAAGAATGGTCAAAAATTCCCATAAACACACTCCTAAACCTTGTGGAAAGCTTTCCCAGAAGAGTTGAAGCTGTTATAGCTGCAAAGGGTGGGCTGACATCATATTAAACTTTATGGACTAAGAATGGGATCTCAATCAAGTTCATATGTGTGTGAAGGCAGATAAGCGAATACTTTTGGTAATGTAGTGTGTAGGAGGTAAGAGGTTTTCATTATAGTTCCATATAGTCTCCTAAAAAAAAAAAGTACAGGACTTCTAGGTCTTTTATTATTAATACAATGAATGCATTAATCCCATTTTGCATTATTCCTATATCATTTATGTCTTTAGGAGGAATTTAGGCCATTTTCATACATGCAGAGCAGACCTGAACTTTTCCAGACATTACCCAGCAGCAGGGTGACCAGGTGTCCCACTTTATATAGGACAGCACAGTATTTTATCCCTCGTCCCCCCACCCCACATAGCGAGAAAATGTCCCACATTTTGATTTACTTTAGTTAACACATTAGTCTCAAAAGAAGCAGGTGATGTGCAGGTTTACAAATGCATCCTTACTCAAACTCAGCACTGATTATCACAGAGAACAGCTGCTGGAATAGCAATTAAGTTTGAATTGTTATTGGAATAAAAAAGAGATAGATAAATGAGTGAAAAGCAAACTATTGTGTAAGACCATAAAAAGCAAGCTTTAGTTTGCACATATGCTTATTTAATTTATTTTGGTGGGGGTCCTTATTATGATCAATACCAAACCTATAATCAAAATCAAAATGGTAACCCATCCCACATTTTCTCACCTAAACATACTCTCTGACCCACATCTAGCTTCTGAGATCCGGTCACCGTACCCAACAAAGATACGCTAAGACACAAATGTCTGTAAACAGTTTGAACTTGCTAGCTTTCTGCTACAAAGTGTGTTTAAATTAAGAATAAAGCTGGTTATCTTGCTGGTAAGGACTATCTCTTGCTGTGTGCATGTGAGACTGACCTAGATTTTCCCAACGTGTGTGATAATGGCTTTAGTACTCGACAGGCAGAAAACATTTTCACTCATCAGCTCCAGACAATGTCAGGAGAATCAGGTCTGGATATTGTCTGAAGTTGACCTTTTTCTCATGTAGCACACAGCAGGAGATAGTCCTCCTCAGTTGCATGCTCACTTCTCAAAATGCGTGGTTTAGGCAAGGCCACTACCTGGGGAGCGCATCCTTGAGGCAGAACACGTGATGCCCACTCACTCTAAACAAATTCACCAGACAGTTACCTGCACTACTGTCACATGGGCTCAGTCAGCATACATGCATAACATTGGGTTTGGTCTTTTCATGGGATTTGTAAATGACAAAAAATATAGTCTTAACTTTTAAGATAATTTATCAGTGGTATCTCTTTCCCTCCTGCCAGAGCCAGCCACTCAAGTCACTACGTAGACTTCTTCACCTCTCCCCTTCTTCCTCAAATCAAGGACAGGCTCCCCCTCCTCCTCCTCCTCAAGACCTGCGCTTCCAAGCCCCTATTCCCAACCCCCCTCAGCCCTCCTCCAAAGCAGGCTATCCCGAGGGTCGAGGGCATGCCGAGAGCAGGGGGCACACTGGGGTGAGCAGCTCCGCCCAGGCTAAGAGCCGCAAGGCCAGTTACCCCTTACCCGGACAGATCGAGTCCACCTGGCACGTATCTGCTTTACAGCGGGCAGAGGGTGCTCAGTTCACCCCCGAACAGCTGGGAATCAAACCAGGTCAGAACGGACCCACCTTTACCCGAGCCTCCCGCACCAGGATGCCAAACCTCAACGACCTGAAGGAGACCGCCCTGTAAAACCTAACCACACCACCTCCAATGCAGCTCCATCCTGGAAGCACCTGCCAGAATGCAGACATCGTGGTACTGCAGTAAGGGTCTGCATGAGAGCCTATTTCACTGGATCAAGTCCTCATTCAGAAATGTAGTCATCTGTTGATGCTCATGCCTCTGAAATCTAAAAGACTAGATGTTGACAGGCCAAACACCTGGGACAGTGTTGTTTAGGGAAGCAAAGACAGGGAAGGGCCCATCCTTTCTTGGGATGCCAGTATTGTATCAGCTTTACATTGTTGTCTGTCTCTACTTACAAGGTTACATCAGAATAAGCTGATCGTTCCTGTCAAGGAGACACTGCCCATGTGGCCTCTTTGCTGCCATCTTCTGCTCACAGGACACTACTGCATTAGACAGCCATTGTCATTTCAGTGGCTAATAATCTCAAATGTTTTTCAAGCTCTGATATTTGATAAGAACACACACACAAAAAAGATTTATATTAACATTATTTATTAAATATTTATTTGTTTTAAATTCAAGGATATAAGCTATAAATGACACAGTATGTAGGCTATATGGGAATATTATAAGGTAATATAGAATTAAATGTGTATTTGCAAGAGCTTTAGTTTCGACACAAGAAATGCATAGATATTTATGTGTTGATAATACAATATGTCACAAGGAATATTTAATAATGGTGAATGTCCTTTTTGTTTGATTTGATATTATTAGCGGACTTTCATGTTATGTTATTTTTTACCTTTTTTTTCCTGATTGTTTCATCAAAATGTAAAAACAAAACAAAAAAAACAAAAAGCTTATAAATATATAAAATATCTGATATTACAAACAGTGCAAATCTGCCCATCACCCTCATGACATCAGTTTTGACGTTTTGTGACGAGTTGGGCTATTTGTCACCAGGGTTTGGTAGCAGAACAGTCAGAGTGAGACTGTTAGGCTCTGTGCATCACATATTGTAATCGTCAGGTCAATTTATGTCCGATTCCCGGTGTCACAATTTTAAAGTTAGCCCCATTTTCAGTCTCTCAGTTCTTTGAGTGACAAACAGCTTTCCAGCATCGTGTTGCTGCCATGTTGGTTCTGTCTACAGCCTTAAAAACAAACTAACGGGCATTTCCGCCCGCATCACCACGCAGCTCTGGTGAGAGAGGTTTTCCTAACATGACGTAAAAATTCTTTAGGTGTTTCGAGATGGCAGGAAAGCTCTCCACAAAAGGGCATACCTCATCTGCAACCTTTAAGATATTAAAAGGTAAGTCTGGTTATATTTTATATTTTCTTTTATCAAAAAAAACAAACAAACAAACTGAGGTGTATCTGCTCTGTGCCACCTATAGTTTTTCCAGAAATGAACATTATTGGTTCATTTTGAGACAGCTTAGGAAATTCTTTACATACTAAAGTAAAGAATATCCTGACATTAATATAGTAAGTATAACACTTGAGTAAATGTAGTGACTTACATTCCCCCACTGGCTAGTTGTGGGCTTTTCATGGGACTTTCCTAACACCATGGATTATATGAAATAACACCAGACTTATCCTGTGATGTGTGTTTACATTTTCTGTGTGCATTTCAAAAGTTTATGTTATCAAGGTTTTTGTAAATGCCTTTTTGTAAATCTAAATTTGATTTTCTGATTTGCATTCCTATTAACATTAACAGTCATGATCAGGGATGATTTTACTTGATTGTTCATAAAAGCATTTACTAGAGTTGTCTTCTGCTCTGTGGGCGACAGAAAAACTGAGTTATGTGGAACAAAAAAAAAAACATTTTGTGGCTGAGTGGAAGTATACAGCATTGGTTCTTTTCCCAGTATCTCCATTATTATTCATTCTGTCCTCCTTTGTATAGAAGAGTTTTAGGACCACTGACAAAAATATTTTTTCTGAATTCTGAGAAAGAAAAATTCATGACCCCTCCATTTTATTGTTTTAGTTATTTATTTTACAGGCCCTAATCCTCTTCCATACTTTTGAAAGCATAAAGCAAAAAAAATAAATTCTAAATGCCATCACAGATAAAAGGGACAAAGGAAAGAAGAATGGATGCATTTGGTTTGGAAAGTTTGGATCCTCATTTGTTGAAAGGAAAACAGAATCAATCACAGCAACTTCACGGTTGATTGAAAGCAATAACACTCTTAAAGAGACTCTGAGTGATGCAGATTGTATTCGCCAAATTGGCAGCTAGATGAATTTGAGCCAAATATAGCACAAAAAAACAAAAAGGATTTCCTGCAAGAGACTGTGATTACAGCAAGTCAAGTGTTGACATATGGCATCTCATCATTCTGCAATACATTTTTTATTTTCAGTTTGTCCTTAAGTGTAGCCCACAAAATGTAAAACTGCCCAATGCTGTGCACGTGTGGAGAAAATCCTCACTGCTAATGATTGTAAATGACTGCTGACATGGGTTTTTTTATGTCATTAATGGGACAGAGTGACGACGAAGTTTGCCTTGCCAGTGACCCGAAGCCTTACATTAGCTTACCGACTCAACGTTTCAGATGGAAATGAAGGCTTCAACCCTCAGCAGGTCGCACACGCTGAAATCTGAGATGAGAAGAAGACTTTTTTGTTCATAAATATGAATGTGTTTCCTATGACATCAATTCTTTTTTTTCATTAAGCGGTTTCCCACTTCTGACAGGGTGTAAATAAGAAATAACAGAGTGTATCTATACTGACCGTTCTACTTTAAAAATTATAGGGTCTCATAATAAATGCCAACTGTACATTTTTGAATGTCTCAGAGTTTGTTTTGGAGCACAGATGCAACATGAAAAGAAACATTTAGTTTATTAAAGGACATGGTTTATGGATACAATAAAGAGCACATCTTCAGAGGAAATTCACCTCCACAATGTATTCCCTAAGCATCATGGGGAGTTGAATTAAAGCGTTAAGGAAAGCAATCAGGAATTAACCACAATACCAAACCACATCTGAATGTTTGTGAATGCCTCAATATTTACACAGCACTGAAGATTCACTGAAACACGAACAAAATTCAAGAAAAACAGGAAGTCAAATTAGGCATTATGACCAAAAAAATCATATTAACAAATGCAATGAGAAGACCAACGACAGCAGTTTGTTATTCCTATCTGATTATCTAAAACAGCTGGGCACAGCATCTGGTTCTAACTGGTGCTTAAGCTGCAGAATAATACACCTTTGCTACACTCTGACCCACTAGCTGCTAAATGCTGTATATGTGACTGATTTACTATAAACTACACAGTGAGGCACACTGATGAGTTTCTGGATAAATGAATGATTAGAAATATAGAAAAATGCTTTATTAGGCTTTGGAAACCCAAGCAGTGATTGTAATTAGGACCAGCTCATTGTTGGTTTTGGTCTTTTCATGTGATTTGCTCAAAGTATGAAAAATGTAAACTACCACCACACTGATTCGTTAAGGGAAATAAGGAGGGGAAATTTGCTGTGTAAATTCCCAGCTACAATTAGATTATCAGGAGAAGCAGACACATTATTTATCAGCCTATCGCGGAACAACGTAAATGATCTGGATTTCTATCAGAACTGCAGATACACACCGCCATAGCAACCCTGCCTCTCCCTCTCCATGCCTAATTACTGCTTTCAGTTTATGCCTTTTCATTGCAAATGGAGCAATCTATTGAGAACTCCCCAAATTGAAGTCCCCAGTGTGAGACTGGTTTAATACAGACAATGCAGAGTGGAGTGAATGAAAGCTCATTGTACATATCAAACAAACCTGTTTTAATGCAAGTGTAAGTGTGTTTTAGCTGTTTTGTTTGTATTTAAGTGGGATGGAGGGATTGGGGGGGGGCATACTGAATATTTTAAAGGACAAGCTGTTAAATATAATCACAGACCACACACTGAGGATGAGGCTTCATTTGGAGCTTTGGGACAAGGCCTCGGGGGCGATGACAGGAGAGGTTTACATGCATTTGTTCATGCAGAGCAGCAGCTCCAGGCGCAGAGCAATGCGCGTGTGCCATCCCAGAGGGAGGATGCGAATGTAGCGCGCCACGATGGGCGGCCGCAGAAGGTTCTGCACAGACGAGGACCGGTCGGAGTTCCCATAAAACACCTGAGGAAAGACAGAAAGGCAAGATCAAGGTGTAGTTTGGTTAAAAACTGGTATGGCTGCAAAGACTAAAACTCACTTTATGCAGATTTTAAAGCTACTATTTCTGGTACCACAGCTACAAGAAAACTGACTAACAAAAACATGATGATTCAGTTAGTTTTTAATGACTGATTAGACGTTAAATCTTTAAAACCCCAGATCTAAAATTTCATCCCTTTAAAAATTTGACTTTTTTTAGTTAATTGTGGCACTCAGTATCACTATTAATCCACTCAGAAATGCCTAATGTCTAAAGCAGCAGAGCCATGGAAGAAAAAATATGTAATCTCATTCTTAGCCCAGTCAAAAAGAGACCTCTGCTGTCTGAGTACGGAGGACATAAACATAAGCAGCTGTCAAATAATTCATAAACAAAATAAAATAGGAATGCAAATAAATACTAATTCTTATGCTTATGCATAAATATAAATCTATGTTACATTTTTAAAAATTGGTGCCTACTTATTTTTAATATTAATTTCCATACCTTTCATGTCCTATGATTTATTTATTTAGGCACTTTCAGTGTGCCATACATGAAGTGTCAAATGTTACATAATACAGTATATGCAAAGTACACTTAACTGACCCTGTTGTTTCCAGTCTGGTCTTTGTAATAGATCCAGTTGAGCTTCTCGTCTGTGCGGTACTGAACGCTGTACTTGGTAATCCACTCATCGGCATCACAGCGGCCCTGAGTGAGAATCCCCGATACCACCATCACCTCCATTAAATCAATCTGCAGCCACTGACTGCTGTCCTGGAACTTAGACAGCCAGGCACACCTGCAGGAGAAGGACAAGCATTTAATATCAGCCATGATTTATATCACAAATATGACAGTAGGTCACGACAATTCAACACAATACAGGACTGAGAAATCTACAGTAAATGTGCTGTTGTTTTCTATTACTTCCATTGTGACAGCCAAGGCTTGGAAACAACACTGAAGCAATCTGTTTCATTAATAATGAAGATAAGTATGGCTCAGCAAGAACATGAATGAGCCATCTGTAGTAATGCTGGGGTGGCTGACAGTTTTTGATGTGACATATTTTGTTTTCTGAAAGAAATAAAATGACAGAAAAGATTCAACTTAATATTTAAAAAATACAATATTTAGCATTTAAAAAAAAAGTCCTGCCACTAGATGCTGCATAGTTTCTTGCAGTCCTGATCCTTCTCAGTGAAAGAGAACAGTTGACAGTGGGGTGGAGGCAATGTGTGTTAAAAAAAAAACAAAGCTTTTGTCACATTTATATATATATAACCTGGACCTACCCAAAGCCCTGGCTGTTGAGTCGGGCCTTACTCGGCAGCCATGAGGAGAACCAGCCAGTGTACTGGTCCTGGTTGGAGCAGGTGATCTGCTCTGGACTCACTGATCCAGCCTCAAAGCCAAGAGGCCTGTGGTAGGGACACTCTGCAAGGAGATCAGAGACAGCTTACTAAGAGAGCTCTTCGTTTCAATAAATATATTTTCTTTTATTTTTGCTCAAAGACCTCGAGGCTACATGGATTTTAATGCTGTCACTCTGAGAGAAGAGAATACAAACAGCTAACCTAAGCCAAGCAGTACATCACAAAAAAAAAAAAGACCATCAAATGATCACGACTAAGTCTCCTTAATTCTTCATTTCTCGATCCCTTCCTCTCTCCTAACCCCTACAGACTCCCATAATCACACCCTCCCACTTCCATGGCCCCCACTGTTAGCAGCCTCAGTGTGACCCATATCCCATCCTAAAATCCTGCAGTTTAATTCTCCACGGTGAGAGATCAGTGATGTCCATTAGTGCAGCAGACGGACAGATGGCCATGTTCTGCTGTCCGTGGCTTTGGCTCTGTGTTGCTCTCATGTTTTGAGCTGCCCCCTCACTTCCTCACACACGAGAGCAACTCCTTTACTTAGTAAATAAAGCCTATAAATATGTGAATAAGAGAGCCGGTGGTACATGAGTGAGAAAAAACATCAGCTGTGGACACATGGAACAGAAAATATAGCAGAAGTAGCCTGCTGCTCTTTTGTTTACTACTGGCTTAAGCCTATCTGGCACAGGGTTGCATCCTGTCTAATCCCAGTATTACAACATACACGGCAGAAGCATCTGTGTGAGTCAGGAGCTAAGTGTTTACATAACAGTAATGCAAATGCCTCTGTATTCCTCCCTAATGTGTTTCCTGACTAAAACAACACATATTCAGATGACTGAATCAACAGACAAACTAAGAGGTGAGACTCAGCGAACTGAGGAACTCTGTGAACCCCGATGGAGAGCAGGCAGGAAAGTCTTTCTCACTCACGATTTATCATCCACGTAGTGGTAATTGCTGGTTTCTGTAATTGTGAGCTCAGTACAGTCTATTATGAGCCTCGTAATCTCTGAATCATGTTCTGCTATAATGATAGTCGGCAGAACTTCGTCCTCCTATCTGTTATCATGTGATTTGCAGCTCAGCTGAAACACACTGATTCACTCGTATGTCAGCTCTTCTCCTCAAGTCAGACATGATTCAGATCTGATCTTTAGCTCTCGGGCTCAAGTGAGGCTGTCAGAAGCCCTTTTTGCCGGGATTTAGTTTAAAAGCTAAATCCCAGGCTGAGAGTCAGAGAGAGAGTTCAGTTTGAGGAGGAACATGCTATGATTGGCATTCTATTCACTAATGGACATTGCAGTGAGATTACGCTGTTTTTGACAAAGATCCAGATGCAGGCCACATTTCCTGTTACTGAAACTGTAATTCTGGAGGATTGCGCGGCATTATTGCAGGTAGCTTCTGTTTCTTTTCATGGCCCATCTCTTCTTCCCTTTCTCCAAGGATGTCCAGTGAAGCATGTCCGTCCACCCTGTGGTGTCAAATCTGGAGCCTAATGCACTCATTGCATGTACATGAACTATAGACACACAGAAATGCACCCACGCTGAAACTCTCCATCTACTTGTATCAGCACTGACCATCATTTAAGCCATTTTTCCAACAAGAGTCCCACAAAATTAATGCTTTCAGTCTCTCAGGTGTGAAGATTTCTCTGATTATTCAGCAGGTTAATCAGTAACAAAAATAACCGTTAACTACAGACCTATCAATTTTGAGCAGGTTGAACAGCCTTGTTCTTGTCCAATCTGCCAGCTCATCGCTCTGCATGCGTATTATCTGAATCTAACACTCCCTTCACAATTAACCCCTCATTTCAACAACTATTATTAGTTTAAGGTGCAATTCTATATGAGCAAAAGTCACTTAATAAGTCTCATTAGAAAGTAAGTCTGAGCACAGTGTTTAACGGCTCTTACCCGGCATGCAGTCTACTCCTCGCACCAGAGATGAGCCAGACCCAATAAAGGGAACCTCTGTCGGCGATTCTCCTCCATCGCAATCACATTTGCAAGACTTGCTGGTCCACGTCTCTGACACAGCGGTCTCACATGGACACACATAAATTATGTTTATTAGACAAAATTCAACATAGTGTTACTGAAAAATTAACTAGAGTTCACTTGCAAATAATAAAAGGAGAATAATTTTATGAAATGCCTGAAATAGTGCGGCTGATATTGAAGTCTTTTGCTGTTGCAGTGGGGAGTTTTTTTACAAGCAAATCTTAACACCCTGAGAGTCAAATCATCTGTGACATTTTGCTGTGTTGCTGAGATTTTTCATACCTCCTGAGCATAAATGCTGGTAAACACTGTTCAGCCAGCCAGATGGATAGAAAGGGGAAAAAACAGTTGATGTGGCACAGAGGGAAAAAAAAAAAAAAGACTGTTAGGACACCATAGTCACTCATTCTGGATACAAAATCTGTTAATCAATCTGTCAATTTAACCACATTAAGAAAAAGTAAATAAACACAACACACTCAGGTAATAAAATATAATATCACTAAGAGTGTAAGTCAGAGAGTAAATAGAGAAACTGTACCGTTTGCTTCCAGAAGAAGGAGGCCCAGCAGGAAATGCTGTATGATGAGAGCCATCTTCTAGCCTGCTCCAAACCAGACCAGACTGACCATAGACTGAGCATCCAATCTAGCAGTGATAGGAAGGGTGGATTACAATAATCCACGGGACACTAATGGCCTTATCTAATGCCATCCTTATCTAACAAAGCCCCTCCTACAGCTATTTACCCATCAACACCATTAATACCAGCATACCTGGAAAATCATCATGTGGTTGCAGAGGTCAAAAATCCTGCAAAAAGAAAAAAAAAGAAAAAAGCCATCTTTGGCCAATCGGCAGATTTGAGCTACGAGTGTGTGTGTGTGTGTGTGTGTGTGTGTGTGTGTGTGTACTACAGAGTGAAAGCAAAGGGGATGGATGGTGGTGGTGGCTTATGCTGGGCCTGGTGATCCATATGATTGGACAGAAGGACCTGCAGTTGGGTGTCATTATCCTGAAATGTTTGCAGTTCCCATTTATACTATCGTGGTAGTTTGAAGGAAGGAAGGAAGGAAGGAAGGAAGGCAGGAAAGAAAGAAAGAAAGAAAGAAAGAAAGAAAGAAAGAGTGCTTTGCTGTGATGTAACATGAGTAAATAACACAATATGCAATAATAATGCTAAATAATAAATAAGAATTTTTTTTCTAAAATGAGAATCCAATTAAGAGTCTAGTCAGATAGACAATATTACTTTTTCATAAATATACATCAGCTGATCGCTAACAGAGACAGTTCAGAACTAAGCATATTTGGCATATTTACTGCTCAACTATAAACATAAAAATCTTTAGTAAGTAATTTTAAAGAAATTTCAATGCAATATTGAATATAAGCTAGTATATTCTATCAGATTTTATTATATATATATATATATATGTATAATTTTTCATGTTTCACATACCAATCAAAAATTTTCTGTTTCATTTAATTTTTATGCATATAGGTGAAATTTCAGTTTTATTAAAAAATAACACGTATTTTACGTTTTAGCAGTTTTGAAATGCTACAAGTGACAGAAAATTGGGATTAAAGTACCTGTGATAAATAACACCACATGCAGCACAGGTTTAATGTCTTTTTCCTGTTTTTGTATCGGAGCGTGGCATTTCTCTCTCTCCCACTAAGGGTTTTAATGCCAGGTGGGTGAAAATAATTGAGCCTAATCAACCAAAGCTGTTTCCAATTTGTGTTGATTAGAACACATGATTGATTTTCACTCTTTACACACTTTTGCATCCTGCTTTCATCAGCAGTGGCCTTATAAAGCAGATGTCAGTTTCATCAGGTGATTTCTGTTTATAACTTTCTTTGTACTGTGAGGAACTTGATGCCGCAAACATGAAACCTGCTGTTCCTGCAAAGCATAGGGTGCCTACACAAACTAAGAAGAGGATTCATGCTTACTGCACCCTCATCTACAGAGCTCATAAAGAGGTCAGAACTTTCATTATGCTGTCTGTCTTAAACAGGTCCAATAGTTAGTGTTCTCATCCGTAATTACTTTAATATTAAAACAACCTGACCATCTTTCCTGTATGTGTTCCTGTGTGAGTGACTTGTTTCACATCCTGCTCTCTTCATATTTTTCTTCTGCAGGTTAGTCCTGCAGCTAGACTGAGAAGCCCTCAGTTCCTGACCAGGAGGCATGGGTTCCCCAGACCCATCCTACTCAGGCTGGTGGGCTTGGAGGCTTCTCGGCTGTCAAAGGCAAACCGACTGAAAGTCATCACTCTGCGAGAGCTCAGTGGCGCTGTTGCACATGTACAACGGAGGATTCAAGCGAGAGCTGCTGCATGAGGCTATAGACTTGCTCTAAAACAATTTTATTATTTTACTATTAAAGGGTTTTTAAATCTTACTTTACTGTCCCTGTATGCAAGTTCCAAGCTGTCAAGTACCCGCTAGTAAGCCCGTGGAAGGGAGACTAGGATTAACAAATGAGGTGTGTTTGTGTGGTTGGCTCTTTGGAGGCAAGTTCTAGTCTAAAAGCATCAAAACCAGAGCATGGTGGTATATGCTCTGGTTTGATGCTCTTAGAACTGGTGAGGTCACTTTCAATGTTGGCATGCTTCAGGATGACATCTTTTAAGTTAGGTGTGCTCCTATTTCCAGATCAGAGCCAGTAAAGAGCTGCTCATTTGGTTCACCAAGGAAAACTGGTGTTAAGGTTCTCAACAAGCCTGAGGCAGTTTTATAGATGGATTGGGGGGGGTAGCTGACACTTCAAAGATAAAATGCTGTTTTGCACAAAAATCATCACACTAACAAAGCTGAGGAATACTGAAAGGGTGGGCTTTCTACAGCCCTTTTCTCAGTCCAACCTTACATTTTAGGTAAGTCTGAGTGATGAAACAAGACTCCAATGTAAGTCTAAGTTAAAAGGGGGTGCTTTGAATGGTTAAGTGAGAGTCCTGACCTTAACCCAGATGAAATACTTTGGCATGAATTCTTAACTGTGTTGAGAATAAAACATCCCAGAAACCATGAGTGAAGTTATCCAAAGTTCTTCACAGTGCAAATGTTCCCAGGCTCCACTGTTAAGCTGGAAGGATAGCTGTTGCAGTTAGTGTTTATAACTTGGAAGAAAATATGAGTTTTTTTTTTTAAAATAAAAAACATTGAGAACTTTGTAATTCCAAAATATTTTAGATGCAAGCTATTTTCAGGACAACAGAAGCTGGAATAAGCACAAGTTTGCACTCGGTACATTCTGCCAGTCATGCAGAAGATTTTTAACCCAAAATCCTCTTTGCATACTTAAATGATAGTTTTGTTACCTAAATCTAATCAAATGACAGCTGAAAACTTAAAATGCTTTTTAAAAAGAAAAAGTGTGTATATTTACATATATATGTGTGTGTGTATACAGATATTTTTTCCAGGGTGTCTTTGAATTCAGCTCTCTGTAGGTTAATCATTTTCATTTCTATCAAAAAATGTGGCAGTCTTACTGTACCATTTTATGAGATATATATATATATATATATATCCTACTCGTGAAACAGCCCCTCCCACGGTTGTGGTTTCAATCCAGCTGATGATGCATCCGCCTCTTCTGAGAGTTCTCCTGCAGCGTCAGCTCCGCAGCTTCTGCGGAAATGCTCCGGTCATATTGTCGACCCTTTTTTAATTAATATTTTTAAGCCTCAAATCTATCTTAAAAGCCATTAAGGGGATACAGAGCACCTTATTTTTTGGTGCCAACGAACTGCGTGACCCTATCGCGAAGATAGGAGCCACAGGTAGGTTTGATCAGATGATTTTGCACAAAATAAACACCTCGTCTGAATATGATACTGTCTGAAAAGGCGATTCAAAATAAGCCGCTTTTTCTGTTTTCCTTCTTTTTTCATTTAATTTCATTTCTTTCCGTTTTTTTTTTTAACTTTGATTTGATTTAGCGCGATTACCCAGCAGGGTCATTCTTGGTGTCGCTTTTTTTTCTTTTTTTACAAGTTGAAACCAGTCCTGCACTGCTTTAATACACTGAAGGCAGCATGATAATTGGGTGCAACTTTAACAATTTGTATCTATAGAGGAAGCTTACAAGCATGTTTATACATAAATCAGTGTCACGTCACGTGCCACCAAACAGATGTGACCCACCGTTAGCAGCTTGGTAACTGACGGAACAATACGCAACTGTGAACGAAGTAAATATGACATAACAT
>JAMQGT020005923.1:0-11748 GCA_024447675.2 Pterophyllum scalare
TTTGTATGCATATGGTAGGAAGTGCTCTCTGTCTTATGTATTCCATGTATGCATGTTAGAATGGGGAGGTCCCAAGATCAGAGCCCTATGACCAAATATAAATTACTACAGATGGAAATAGCTACAGTCCTTTGACTGTAGTAGTCCTGTCTGATATGAAGGAGACTGGAATTCCACTTGTGTTTCTCAAGGTCTCTTCCTCAAACGAACCATAATAATTCAGAAACTAACCTTAACAGAAACTGATCGAAAAATGTTGCTTTTTGTTATGAAGTGCTTTCAAGCATTTGGAAGTAGAAACAAAATGCTCAGAACTACAAAACTCTTTTGTGCTGCAGTTGCAGCAGAAATAACAACAGAATCTCCCTACATAGAATACAGACACTGGCAGCAAATGTAAAATGCTGTAATTTTTTGTGATTTTTTTTTTTTTTTTGGATTGCCTCCCATAAAATGCTGCTCATTGAATGGATAGCTGTTCAAGCAAAAGCAGAATAAGAAAAAGGTAATTTATATTTCTTCACTGGTTAAGAAAGTGGCTTAGACACATGTGGTTGCTAAGAAGCATTTTTTTTTTTTTTGGTGTTTCTAAAATTTGTTACTTTTCAAGAGCATATCTAATCACCTTTGGCATTTAACTGTGACTTCATAATATGTACCTGAGAGGTCTCCATGACAATCTCATCTGCACCATCAAATTTCAGTAACCAATTTAAATGTACTGAAAGAAAGTCACATGCTCCATCAACTTAGTCATTCTCAACATAATCAAGATTTTTTTTTTTTAGGTCCCCGCTGTTACAGCTTATCTCTAAAAGTTGATGCTTTCAATCATCTGAGGAATATCCCTGATTTAACTGAAACTCTTTGAGCTGGAGATTAATTTATCCACATGGCACCATGCTTATGATTAACTGATTAGCTGAAATCTGATTTGGAGTGATTCTCTTGTTACCAGCTGAGCCTTTCATTTTCAGGGAACATGGTCTTCTTAGTAACCTTTCTGTGGATAGGTCCAGTTTTGTGTCTGCCTGCCCATCAATATACAGTATATGCAAATTCAGAAGAGCATCTCTGAATGCACAAGTAGACGGGCTACAGAAGACCACATTGGGAGCCACTTCTGTCAGTCAAGAACGGGAAACAAATGCTTCAATTTGCATGGGGTCAACAAAACAAAAGACTGAAAAAATGTTGCCTGGTCTGATGAGTCTCCATTTCTGCAGCAACATTAGGGCTTTTTGATCAGAATTTGGCATAAACAACATGAAGGCATAGATCCACCCTGCCTTGTATCAATTGTTCCGGTCGGTGTAACAGCGTGGGGGATTTTCTTGTTACACTTTAGGCCCCCTAGTATCAACTGAGCATCATTTAAACACCACAGCTGACCGTGTCCAACTCTTTATGATCACAGTGTATCCATCTTTTGATGGTTGCTTCCCAGCCATGCCACAAAGGTCAACTCATCTCAAACTGGTTTCTTCAAAATGACAATAAGTTCACTGCATTCAAGTGGCCTCTAGAGTCACGAGATCTCAATCCAACAGAGCGCCTTTGGGATGTGGTGGAATGGGATTTGCATCACGGATGTAAAGCTGCAGCAACTGTGTGATGCTAACATGCCAGTATGGACCAAAGGCTCTGAGGAATGTTTCCAGCACCGTGTTGAATCTATGCTACAAAGAATTAAGGTGGTTCTGAAGGTGAAACTGGTCTCCAACCCAGTACTAGCCAGGTGTAACTATATCAAAAATATTCCAATTATTGCAGTAAACGGCCAAATTCAGATCAACTGACAAAACTAAGATAGTGGTCAACTCCAGGAAATAAATTCACCATTATTCAAATACTCAGTCCCAGTAGGTACACGTGGGTCTGGATAAAATGATAATTGGATGCAAATATATGGAATGGGGTCTCCATCAAAAGCTACTGTCAGTACCACCTGGGCCTGTGTAAAAGTGTGTATGATGGTTTTACATTCCATGTTATTAGCTTATTTGTGTGGAAGTGGAGGCTGTGTTGTGTTGATCTGCTGAAAAAGGAAGGTGGAAAAGAGGGAAGGCCAGGTGTGTTGCAGCTGTTTAAGGTGCACTCGGGCATTTATTGCTGTGTGTATGTGTTTTTGAAAGGTGTGTGTCAAAATGTTTTCGCAGCTTCTTGTTTAGTGCAATATGAAGGACGCAATGCCCTTCCACACCCTCCCATCAACATCATATGAACCCACATTAGCTCTCATCCCTCTTTGATGTGCTGTGAGCTTCAGCAGTCCAGCCATCACAACCCAAACATTAGACGGCTTCCGGCAGTGAAAAGTGGCAGAGCAATTTGAGGTCAGACATACCAGCGAGGAGTGGCCACATCAAACAACCAGCAGGGAGCACATTGAGGACCAAATGTGCTGCCAACATTATCCTAAATTCTTTTATATAAAGTCAATAAATGTGCTTTGCAGTCTGAATGTACAGTTTGACGTTGGCTGTGTTTAGAGAGGTCATATTGGATAATGTCTGTATGCACAAATATCACACTAAAACATTTATGTACACTGGCCTGAATTATTGGTCTATATATAGCTTTCTAAATCAAAGTCATTGTACACAGTCCTGCTAAAGCTTAATTCTCCTTTACCTTTTGTGATGATCCAGTAGAAGGTACGCAATATAGGCAACCCCATTTCCAAAAAAAGTGGGATGCTGGGTAAAATGTAACATGAAGCATGAACATGAAAACTCCACACAGAAAGGCCCAGGCCAAGGTGGATTCAAACCCAGACCTAGCTGTGAGGCAACAGTGCTAACCCTCACACCACCAATGCAGAATGCACTAATGTGCAAATCTCATAAACCCATATTTTTCTCACAATAGAAAATAGAAAAGCATATCAAATGTTTAAACTGACAAAATGTGCCTTTTTTTTTTTTTTTTTTTTTGCTCATGTTGAATTTGATGGCAGTGACATATCTCCAAAAAGTTGGGCTGGGGGTGAAGAAAGGCTGGTAACAAGTCAATGACAGGACAGGGTATAAAAACAAAAGTATATTAGAGCGGTAAAGTCCCTCAAAATTAAAGATGGGTAGAGGTTCAACAATGTGCAAAAAACTGCATCTACAAATTTCATAATAATGTTCCTCGATGTAAAACTCCAAAGACTGTGAATGTCTCATCATCTACAATTCATAATATCAAAAAAGTCCAAGATTCTGGGAATGTCTATGTGCACAAAGAAAAAGGCCAAAAAAATCTATATTGGATGCCCATGATCTTCAGGCCCTCGGGTGGTATTGCATTAAAAACACGTAAATCATTGCATGAACTTAGGAACACTTCCAGAACTCCAGCTATACTTTCAGAAGTGTCTGTAAATATAGTTTCCTGTGCCATCCACAAATGCAGGTTAAAGCTCTAGCATGCAAAGAAAAAGCCAAATGTGAACATGACCCAGAAACTCCACTGGCTTCTCTGGGCCAAAGAATTCAAATGCACTGCGAGAAAGTGGAAAAGTGTTGTTATACAAATCAAAATTTAAAATTCTTTTAGGAAAACATGGACCCCTGCATCCACTGGACTAAAGAGGAAAAGGGACATTGAGCTTGTTATCAGCACTCAGTTTAAAAAAAAAAACTGCATCTCTGGTGGCATAGGGTTGCCTTAGTGCCTGTGGAATTGGAAACTTCCATATCTGGAAAGGCACCATCAGTGCTGAAAGATATACACGACAACACAGTTTTTTTGAGAGCAACATATCCCGTCCAGGGAAGGCTTTGCAAAGTTCAGAAAGACAATGCTAAATGCATACTGTACCTACTAAACCAGCATGTTTTCATAGTAGAACGGTCTGCATGCTGAACTGGCCTGCCTGCAGTCTAGAAGAGGGGATGCTACACAGTGGTAAACATGGCACCCTTCCAGCATCCCAACTTTTACAGAGCTGGGTTTTTATACTACAAGTAATATATGAAGTGAATGTATACAGTTGCGTTATTAGCTGATAACTGAGTTTGTTATCAAATTTGATAGTAATAGCTTTACACAGTTAAGGATCTAAATCACATATAATATACCATAAAATAGCAGTTACAAGTGTTACAGCAGATGGGATGGGAACAGCTGTCCTCCATATCAAAGCGGACTGTCCACTGTAAATTTGCAGTGCTAAAAAATAACACTACTTCTGTCTGTGTTGCTGAACAACAGCAGGTTATCTGCATGACTAGAAAAGGTCATTTGTTAGGAAAACATGTCCCATGGTTTTTTGGGGGATAATAAACAAAGGTATACAAAAGATGCATGTAATACTGCTGGGTGACCTTCTCCTTAGTCAAAATAGCAGTCCAATATAGCAATTGTCTAATAATCATCTGATAGCTTAGGTAGCAAGGGTAATTGCCAGCCCTGCTGGCCAGAGAGAAAGTGATACTGGCAGGTTGTTTTATACAAAGTAATAACAAAGTAATATCACACAGTAAGACACAAATTTATGAAGGGTTGATAAAGAGGGCAGAGGTGGACGCATTGGTGCCATGTGAGAGCAAATGTTTGTTTGACATGAAATTATAATAAGGCATTTTAGATAATTAACTAATAATCAACCCTCAAGGATCTCCAAGATTGTCGTCTTCATACACAGCCCTAGAATATAGCCACTGTGTAGTAACCCATTGCTTAGTGAAGTGTTACTTAGTGTTGTGAGACTGAATATTTTTATCACTGCTCCCTGAATCTGACTGAGAACACTCTGTGCTCATAAGGTACCGACTTTTTAAGACAGGCCGGCCCTAAAGCTACCTTCTTCATGGTCGTTTTTTATTTTATTGGGAACCGACTGGTAACTAGCAACTGAGATCATAAACTCACCACCAAGTTTTTACTGAGGTCATAGACAAGAGAACCAATTGTTGTTTTCCCTTAGACTTCTATTCAAGCAGAGGAGACTTTTTGCTTCTGCTGGTCATTAAAAAGAATGTAGTTTTAAGGAACCTTTATGGTGGTCTAACGTTTCAGACCTGGAAGCTCTGCCCATTTTATATATGTAGCCAACGAAAACCCTGATCAGTGTAACTGTCGGTGTATTGAGTCCATTTTGACTGCCAGTGCTTCGCCTGTGTTAAGCTGCAGCAACACTGGCAAGTTAAACTCCCAATCAAGTTTTGTACCTGATTTATTCAAACCCACACAGGCAATGTTGGGACTATGTGAAGCAGCATTAAATGAAATCCTTAGTGCCACAGTATTTTCAAAGCAGCCTTAAGGAAAAAATCATACAACTCTCAGTTATGTTGATTTTTATTGCCTATTCATAAAAATTTAGCCAAACCCTTTTCTTTACTATGGGCCATTATGATTATGAATCCGGAAGATACATATTCTTAAATGTGCCACACATGCAGTAATTCTGGTTAAATGCCGCTGTCGTACAGCCACAAAGATAAGATGCTGCAATAGTCTTTGTATTTGCCTTTCTTAGGACAAAATGACAATATGGCTAAATTATCCAAATATTACAGCAGTAATATTCTGTCTTCCACTTCAGGAAACGTGCTACATTACCGGTGCCAGCCAATTTGCAGAAAATCTCATATACCCGAACCTGACCTACCTGGAACACTACAAGGACTCTGGGCTGGTAGTCATCAGCTTCGAGTAGTACATAATCCCGAGATAAATGACCCATCACATTACTTACATCTGCTGTGTTAACATCTGCCTCCCATTCATCCGCAACACCTTCTGCGGGAGATGCTTGGATGCTTTTACAGATATTCCATTCTCATACTGCTGTAATGTAACATCTTAATCATAAACAGAACTGCTGCATCTACTCGCACTGCTTTCCAACTCCCTGCCCTTTGAGACTTGAATGCCTTTCAAAAGGAATTTCTATCAAAGATTTGCTTGCACAAATTCTATCTCATGCTTTGGTCATCATTTCTGCCAACACTTTTCCCCTCCAAGTTTTTGTAAAAAAAAAAAATCCTACCATTTTCATTTTTCACTCTTGACTTGTTCCCAGACTCGCCTGAATAAACACAGGTGTAATAAACAATAAATGATACCCTTGGTTTCACCAATTTTGATTTTGTTTTTGACAGGTCATTTGTCTTTAAAGTCTCATCTTAGTATTATTATTATGATTATTGTACCACTGAAAACATTTTGTGCTACTTTCACAAACTTTGATTGAAAACATTTAATAAATAAATAACAATGTGAAAGACATTTTTTATTATGTAATTACATTCCTGATAGATAAAGCATCCTCTGCTACCTACAACACTCCCTCTCCTGCACACAAATTTAATTAATTGCTTAACCTGTTGCACTAATTTGCACCTAAGTACCGTTATTCCTCTGCCTATTAAAATTCATTAACCAACATTACCATTTGCAGATTAAATACATCAGTCCAGCAGAAAATTAAACAAAATGTGGAATGTATAAGCTAACTAGTGTTATCTAGAACTGCAAGTGCATGATTGTTCCTGCATTTGTTCCTGCTATAGGCTATGAAGCATCTTCAGCTTCCACTAAAGAATTATTACTGCATTCTTGACTCAAAAAGTATTGTTACTGAGTGTGTAGAGACTCAATAACAACACTTTGGGAAATGCTCATTATTTCTTGTGTTCTTTTGTTCTAATCCAGTGGTTCTCAAAGTGTGGGTACCAAGGTACAAAGGTGCTGCTGGTGGGTCGCAGTAATGACAGAAATTCAGTTTGAAATTACTCACAAGAATTTAAAGTTACATATTTTTATTAAAAAGCTCATTAAAACGCTAATAGATGGTGGTTATTTTGTGATATTACTCATTACTCTGACCTAAATTTACTACTCTTGTATTGACGTTTGTGTCCCAGTGGCAAGTGGGCTGGCATTAGCACTTTACACATGACTGGACAGTATTAGCAATTTATAGGCAAGAGCCTGTGTTTTTTTAAATAAAATTTCAAGGATATAAATCACTTTCTTTTGTTTTTTTGATTAGAGCAAAGATTTAAAATTGGGTGAGCCTCGTGGGATTTTCTGGTTTTTAAGTGGGCCACAGTACTCCTGACTTTGGGAATGGCTGTTCTAACTTACCAAAGTGCTGTTTTCTAACACCACGGTTGGAAAATTCTTATCAGGGAATGTTAAAGACCCAATATGATCTAATGTGTACCATCTCAGAGAGTGAAGTATGTACATATAGAGCAATGGGACAGGAAGAAGACAGCAAGGGATGGAGACACATCAGGGACGTTCCTGCATCTGAGTCTGTATATATGGGCGAGTCTACAGTGATTCTAGGGCAAATCAGTGGCATGCAGGTGCAAAGGTGTATGTGTGTCGAAGTGTTTTTTTTTTTTTTTTTAATGGAAGAAGAGAAGTCCAGAAATGTTATAATAACCTTAGAAAGGCTTCCTGGGAGTGTAACACCAGTCTTTAAAGTAATTTCTTGAACACAGGTGAGTTTAAGACCTGTTGCACAAACAAAGATCAGTTAAACCTGATTCCTACTCATTTTTGTAGCATGTTTTGTCATTGCTCAGTAAACTCTTCATATCAGATTCTTCTAGACTTTTTTTTTCTAAGAATCAACAAAACATTTAAGAGCTGAGGAATTTAAACAGGACATGTGCCACTAGTTTCATACTCAAGACCTGTCCCCATTTGCATGGTGGAGGAAATGAATTCACAATTCCCTTTTTAGTTTCCTTTTCTTGTTTTTATCCCCTAACTGTATCGAACTCGATATCGACTGACATTAAAGTCAGAAGGCCAGCGTAAGTTCATGGAAGCAGTCAGGGCAGCTATTGATTTAATTGATTTTTTATTTAATAATTCTGTTTGTATGAACATTTTTATATGAAGCACGCTGAGTTTATCTGCGTGAAATGCTGTAAAACTATGAATGAGTTGGCAAGATATACTTTAATCTTATTTGAATTTACTTGATAGATTTCTGTTTCCCTTCGAATCTACAATGTAAACAGGAGAAGCATATGAACATCTGGATTTCATGCAGAATCCATTTATCACTTGCTCTCTGTGGGATTGTGGGTTTTTTCTAGTAAAACAAGTGCAATTAATCGAGTTGATAAACATCATTTTTCCTGGTATCCTATCTTTGCCTCTCAGCAGTCCCGTCCTGCTTGCAGCTAATTTCTTGACCATCCTCATTCTCAATCCATGTTACCAATTGCTCAGTTTCCTTACAAGATTGCTAAAGATTACATATTTTTTCTTTTAATGACATTTTCAGCTCTTTCTGTGTAATACTCAGTTGTACGAATAGGCCTAACATGCAAAACTTGAGTTAACCCGATGTGTTTCTTGGTTTACAAGAGACATTCAGTAATAATTACTAGTAGTAATAACTACTCTTGCCAGGTAGATAAAATATCAATGTTGAAATGACTGATTCAATCCTTTATGGGCCAGACCAACTTTAATGCTGTAAGAGGGGGAATTCCCTCACGTGATAGCATTAATACAAAGGTTGCAGTATCATAGTGACTCTTACTTTCAAGCAGATTAACTGGATGATTGTCTACTTCCATTTGCTCAACAGTTAAAACTGGGAATAGCCCCGAATTTCCTAATAGGTGACTCAGGCATTGCCTGCCATAGCCATATTTTATCTATGGTCAGGGGAACTTGGGAAAGATGTTTGGTTTCAAAGTTGGCATGAGTGCTTTCATGTCAGAATTATTACTAAAAAATAAATAAAACCAAAATTCATCAAATTATTGCTTTGGAAAGAAGACCAGTAACAACAAAAACAAGCAAAACAAAAAAAAACAAAACAAAAAAACAAAACAAACACATTCCTCTGATTCCTAAATTTAAACTTCCTTTGGTAACGTGCATCATATTTTATGTCTTTCAGAGTCTTTGGAGAAATATATGTAAATTCAGCGTCTAGTTATTAGACATCGCTCCAGCAGTTCCTAACTTCAACAATGTATTACAAAGAACCATTACTGAGAGCAATGAATTGTTCCATTTACCCTTTAGTGGACAGTTTTAGTTGAAGTATTTCACATCGCCGTGAGTGCACATACTTTTAGACTAGACGATCCCTTTGGAAATCAGTGCTGTGACCTGACATTAACAAAACCAAACCAGCAACAAAAGCTTTCCCCAGCAGCTACTGTGAGATGAATTACCCGGAAACTTTATGTGATTAGTCAGGGTATTGCATTAGCAAAGACAAGACCTAACTCATTTTCAGGTACAAGAGCACATGCTGCTTTGTAGCAGTTTGACTCGGGTTAGTGAGAGAAAGTCTTGGTTCTTTAAAGAGTCAGTGTGAGGCGAATCTAATGCATCTTGGCAATGAATAGTGTCCATTGATTCCACCACATCAAACTCTCTTCCTCTTCACAGAGCCCCTTGCATGTCTCTTGCTTGGGTTTTTGTTTTTGTGTGCGAATGTGTGCACACATAGATTCTGCTGGAACAAAGGAAATCCTTCCAAGATGAGAATTTATGCAACATTCCCCTCTGAAGGCTTGAACAAACTGCCAACAGGAGAAAAATCTTGGATCCATTTATTTGACAGTGATTAGGAGTGACTGATTATTTCAGGGCATGGCATCACTTGCTAGGCTGGGGGGGGGTCATGTTTATGTTGACTGATGAAATAAAGACACTGACATCAGGAACTCCCCCACACAAACAAAACAACGATGCATAGAAAGTTGCCCTCTGACTCATGGTATTAGGCCAGAAATTGCAGTGTGACCTGTTCTTTTCTGAGAACATAGAGAGTGCCTCAGTGCACAGCGACAGCTGTATCAGTGTGAGATCTCCTGAAGAGGAATGGAGCTGTAATGTCATTTATCTGCAGGCCTCTGTTAACGTTTGCTCCCAGGGAAGTACAAAATTGAGATAAAAACTGGTGACCAATCGAGTGTCAGGCTGCCTAGTGCCTGCTCGCGCTGATGACGTTCTGATAAAAGCGACAGATGAGAACACGTGCCACATCCTCAGATCCCAGTGGCTTCTATTATCTGGGGCTCTGTATATTCATTGGCAAAGCTTGCAAGCGTTATACCAAAATCAATACTCTGCTGACTGGCTTGCTCCTTTTTTATTATAGGTCTGGCCATAAAGTTAAGTATGAGTCATTATCAAGAACAGCCTAATTTCCCAGATTTATGCCGTTAACGAGGGCCTTTCAGTCTTTGGTCTCATCAGTGACAGTCTTGTTTATGAATGTGGAGAGTGAAGTCAACAGGGATAGTAACACAGGTTTTCAGAGGGAGCTATAAACTGGGCGCATGCTATGCAACCACTCCCCTTGGGGCTAATATTGTCTAATCAAGACAATGGACTTCGATCCAATTGATTCTATAAATCTTTAAATTATTACTTCAGACACAGCAAAGATTACCTTTCATGTCAAAATACATGTATGTTTCTAGTTGCATACAGTTTTTGAGCTCTTTCATATATATATATATATATATATATATATATATATATATAGATAGATAGATAGATGGATAGATAGCCATTTTATGTGTTTACAAGTGTCATTTCAATTACTTTAAAGCACCTTGTGAGCATCTGACACCCAAATCATTTTGATTTGTTGCAAAAAAGCAAAGACACTTCTGTCCATCAACTGTTACTAGATGAAGGATCCTGGCTGTCATGACTCTTACGGCTGTACTGTCTACTAACTGAGATTTCAGGTACTTAATATTCATCTTTTTGCACAATAGCAATCAGCTGCTTGGAATGAATCACTTGTACATGTATAAAATGCAGCAATTAGATTCTGGGATTGTAGTATAAGATGTATATTTATTCCATTGAGGAATTTAATCAGAGGCTATATAGGGAATAAAATCACACACTAACAATATGAACACCAAATATAATTTGCATACATTTCAATTGCCTGTCACAAGCAGACTGCACCAGCTAAGTAACTGCTCAGTCACTCGGAAGTAAAAGCAGAACTGCAAACTACTTGCAACTAGGAAAAACTGATGGCCAGTGACTGCACCAAATTTTTTTCAGATTCAGTGACCAATTGCAAGTATTTGTGGCAACAAACTGTTCACCAAGAGGCTGTGCATGCAACACCTTCACTCGCTGGGTGACTACTTTTGATCGCAAGGCAATTTAGCAGGTTGCCTGAGCTCCAAACACTCACCGTGCAACTTGGACCAACTGCAATCACAATCACAGCAACCAACCAGTGGTTGCAGTCCTGGTCCCTGACTTTGAAGCAACTGTTTCATAGACGATGAGACTTTAAGTTCTTTGCACACAATCACAATGATTTTAATCCAAACACTGTTTTTGGTAGTGTGACTGTAGCATTAGTGGCTTTGGAACTAGCACTTGGGCTACGTTCACACTGCAGCCTGAAGTGACCCAAATCCGATTTTTTTCGCCCTCATGCGACCTGTATCCGATCTTTTCACGCCAGTCTGAACAACACAGATCGGATTTTTTCAAATGCGACCCAGGCCACTTGGGTATGTGGTCCTAAATCCGATATGTATCTGATCTTTTCAAATGCGAGTTTGTACGGCCAGGTCGCATTTATCCGACCTGCACGTCATTGATACTCGACAAACGTCACTATTCTGCGTCCCGTTACGCGGACGCGGGAAGGAAAACGTGTGACTTCCGCAAACACTGAGCACGCTCGCTACATGTGACGTTATCAGGTCCATGCGCATGCGGGACACTTTCAGGTTCGTCTGCAGCTCGTTCGCCCAAAAGTCAAAGGCTATGGATAAC
>JAMQGT020005926.1:0-18273 GCA_024447675.2 Pterophyllum scalare
GTGGTTAAGCGCATCTGTTGTCACTCTAAATTAGAGCGTTGTTAAACAGAATGTGATATACAGAGCTCAGGTCAATCACTTGCATAAAATAATACTGGATACTGTTTTTTTTTTCTTCCCAGTTTACACCCTGGCAAAGATCTGACCTATAGAAAACTGCCAAGAAATGTAATTCATGCAGACATATGCCTCATGAATAGGTGGTCTTTGGTATGTAACACTGTGTCACAGTGTTTGTAGGCATGTTTCATTTGGCAATCACTATTTTTGTATGTAATGAAAACCACGTTAGTGCCAAAAAACTCACAATATTTTGAAATATGCTTCCTTCCTTTCAATGAAATATCCCCCACACAAATAAATAATAAGAAGAAAAAAATGCAGAGCAATGTGGTATGAAAAGCTTGAGTTGGGTATTCTCTAATTAAATTCTCCTTCATCAGGCGCTCGTTTGTGCACAAGCATTAATACTTTTTGACCCCATGTAGCCTGAACACTAACATGCCTGAGGAAGGAAAAAAGAGGAGGGAAATGAAAGAGAAAAACATGAGGGAATATCTTATTAGGGAAGTCAGGCATGTTTTGGCCCTCGTTTCTTGATGGCTGCTCTTGGTGTCGCGACCTACTGGCGTCTAGCTAATTCGGCAGTGTACGCCATGCCATTGTTCTCAATCAATAACTAATTATCAAAGTACTGGCTCCGACTTGTATTGTCCTCTTTGCTTGGAGCCCCTTGTTGCGGACTGAAAGACAGAAAGGGGAAAAAAGGGGAAAGGAGGGTGGCTTTTGGCTGCACAGTGATGCTGCCGCCACAACATCCTCGCATGCCTTTCAAGATATACAGCGCTGTCAGTTTGAATTACCATTTCCTACTAATTGATATGAATTCGAACAGAAGAATTATTGTTGCTGCTGAATGCCATAATGATATCCTCAAAGTAATCATGTGAGACAAAAAGAGAACAGCACAAAACACACAAGCAGACCAAATATGAAAAGACAAATTAAGCTGACTCCTGCTAGGGACTCTGCAAACGAGGCTTTAGACAATGGAAAAAGAAAATTAGACTGCTACCAATCTGTATGTTTCATTATTTCAATCTTGTTTGTAACTATGAACCATGATTTACACTAACCAGAACGGATTCCTTTTTCCAGAAACACTACATGGAGTTGTGCTTTATTTGTGAGCCGTATCTTAACTATCAACAGGTTCAAATGCAGCACCCTCACTACTGATACAATGTCCTTTTATCACCTTGTCATTGTTAGCTATTTTTTACAAATGAGCTGACAGAAATAGAGGAACTCTGTAATTTGTAGTTGGCAACATAGAGCGGATTGTGTGGTGGTGCCTGCTTGTCTCTGAGCTTCCTATTAGAGTAGATGTCCTGTCATCCCACGTGGCAGCACAGTTCACTTCTCTGTAGTACTGTTGGTCCTACTGGCACCAGGTCTGGGGGGCTGAAGCCCCCAGGAACCCAAGAGGCGTCTGGTGCCCCAGTGGCAGGCAGGGGTCAGCTCAGTAAAAGTGCCACCCTCAGGACAGTGAGTCTAATCCCACAGCAAGAGCATGGCAGCTGTAACAGCCCATCCGTTCAGCCTGTGTAATGATATCACTTGCACTGGATCTGATGTCTGACCTCATTACCAGAGTTTAATTGTGTTGCTCACAGAGTTTCAGTTCTTCCTCTCTCTGCCCTCTTTTTGTTTTGGACAGCTCCCCGAAATAATTTTTGTGCTGCTTACAAAATAAAATTACTGTTTAGGCTGTTGACCAAAAAAAAAAAAAAAAAAAAAAATGCACACAAAATATTTTTAAAAGACTATAATCAGCTATAAGAATATTGTAAAGAAAATTACTCTTATTAAATTTATTCTAATTTTGTTAGAGCTCGATTTAAAAAGTTAAAAAAGTAAAAAATTATGATCGACACACAATATATTTATATTTCCTGAAAGGGGAATTTTTAATTTAACAACCACAGTTACTCAAACACATTTTAATTTAAAACATCACTAATTTAAACATTCTCTGCATTGCTTATTATTTTTTGTTTTTGTTTTTTTTTAAGATGACAGGTGGTTATTGATTGGGTAATAATATCAAATAGAAAAGAGAGTATTAAAGCATCAGTTCATTAACACCTTTTTAAATATACCTGGTCCTTATCGCATTGTGTTTATTACAGATGAGTGTGAAAAAGCTTCACCACATATGTGAATGCCATTGCTGTTGTTCACACTTTTAATTAGGAAATTTGTTTTTATCATTACACAACTACAGGCAATGTTTTAAAAAGTGAAAATTTTACGTGTATATTTTTATACTGAGGTTTTAACTACTCTGATTGATGTTAACCTACATGTTCTGAATAACTCCTGGGGACCCAGCATTATATCTCAGGGGAAATATTTCTTTTCTATCCCTGCTGGCTGTTTTGATGCATAAATCCAGAAAAAAAAAACCCACCCCTGACCCAACTTGTTATGAGCCATCCAACCTGAGAGCTAGCCATAACCTGCCCTGCACCATGAAGGAAATAACTCTCTTTCATGCTATGATACCACATGAAATATGAATAATGAAAACAGACGGAGTTGCTGTGTTAATAGGAAGCATAACTGTGTCTTAGAGTTGCAGATAGTGGCTCTGTTGCTTTTCTATCAGCATCTTTCTCCCTCCCACACAGCTGAAGTGGTAGTGTCATCTTAGTTTCCTTCTCAGTGTCCAAACTGCAGCCCTCCATAACCCGTAGGAAGCTACCGCTAGGTCATGGGGAACGGGCCACCACTGTTAATAGGGTTGCTCTCTGAAAACATCACAACACAAGTAAACAGGGCACTCCATTGTGTATTAAGTGCAGTGAAAGTTTGACTAAAAGAATCATGATGGGTAAAGGTTACAGGCAGAAGCTATGTTTGTGCAAACAGCAGTCTGTGTACAGGGGCAATGCAAAAGATGCTGTGCTGTATTGAAAATGTCTCATTACTCCCCTTCCCATTTTCCTAGGCTCATATAGTGTAGCTATGTGCCCTTGAAAACAGTCCCCAATTAATTCTTTGCAATGTGCATGTGGATAGATTTTCCCAATATTCTCATCATGAAAGAGCAATTATAATTCCATGATTCATATGCACAATCCATTTGAAACAGCTAGCCTTGCCCATTGTCAGTTGTCAGAGAAGAGGATAAACCATGAAAAGGCCTAATCCTACCATGGGCAGCAGGCTTTAATGAGCAGCCTGTCTCAGGCAGAGCCATGTGATACCCTGGCTGGGGCCAGACTCAGCGCAACGTGGAGGTCAGTTCCTAATGGAGGGCTCCGTGGCTTCCCCTCTGAAGAAGGGTGGAGCCCACTTATGTTGACCTGTTAAGTCAAGTTGCTCTCCTCTGACCTACCAAAAGATGCCTGGATGTGGGAGATTGTCAGTGAAGCTACAGCGCAAACAGCCATGCTGCCTGCAGGCAGTGAGGCTCACTAGAAATGAAAGAAGAGAAAGAAAATGCCAGCTCAGAACAGGAGACTGGAGCCTGTGAAAGATGTAAATTCAAAGCAAAAGCAGTAGAACTTTAACCTATGGGCTATTATGTGGCAAGTGAAATAGAGCTGCCGCTTGGAATTAAGGGACAATAGAGAGTTCAGGCCAGGGGCATTTAACCAATGGACATCTAGTGTATCAGATCCCAATCTTAATGACATCAGTGACCGAAGCTTTGCAGAAACTCTGATCTCTGGTGGCATAAAGAAAGGGTCATGGCCAGAGGGGATTAGAGAAATATATGGAAAAACTGAAAAAAAAAATGTAAAAAGAAAGGATAATGAAAAGAGGTTATGAAAAACCGGAGGAATATTATTGCTGGACTTCTCTGAGATGCAGAGGGGAAGAAAAAGCTGTGCAAATAGTCATGGGGATTGCAAAGTCAATAATACGTGCAATCTTCACAGGCAGAAAGCTATAATCAACAAGAATCCATATTGAGGGTGAATGCCAGAGTTTTTCAAAATGTCAGTGGAGTGTGTTTGCAGAAGGGCAGGAATGACAGATGAAGAGCAGGGAGGTGAGTGGCAGGGACACGAGGACAGGCAGACTCTGTGCTGATGAGGTCCTGGACACAGAGACCAGGCAAAGTGCATCACCAGGCCAACAGAGCATTCTGCCTCAGCCTGCTCCCTACAGAAAAGCCAAGAGGAGTCAGCAATGCTACTGGTATCTAATGGGAACCATCCACTTAAAATTCACAGGTTAACAAGACAGTAGGCACCCTGGATTGCAAAAATGGCAGCAGGAGTGATTTGTGGAAACACTTTACATTGACAATTTTAGCAATGATAAAATTACTTTTTCATTCTTAGAGCAGTCCCATAAAACACAATGCTTTGTAATACCAGGGAAAACACAACAACTGAAAACTGAGTGATTGTGGAGGATGTGCAGTTTTTGTGAACATAAGCACTTAAAGTTGAGTCATTTTATGGATATAGATATTTTCCATTTTCAACTCTGGCAAAAATGCAGTGAAATAGGGTGGCCATTTTTTCTTTTCGATTTCTGTCTCGTAAATCCTTTTCAAACGCAATTCCCATTCTTCTTTTGAGGTCTTTTGAGTCATTATAAATGTTTTCTCTCTCCCTCCATTTCTATCTGTCTGTCTCCCTCTCTCCCTCTCCCTAGCTTTAGTTTTCTTGAATAAAATAAGTGCAGATTTGCTGGAAATCAGTGGCTTTTGTGTGTGGCTGCAGGAGCATGGTGAAATGTTTGGACACTAATACCCATTCATTTCGGTAGCGCCATAAATAAAAGCTGCCAGCTATGCGGCTGCCGTGAAGTGGTATTCTTTGGTGCCCAGCGGGATGTCCTGTTCACATTAGCACAGCAGGGAAAACTGGCCGGAACAGCCAGACAACTAAATCAAGACATTGTCAACTTCTGACAAAATTGCTATGGGGGGAGAACCAGTTTTAAGAGTGGTTGTGCATGTCGGGTTGTATGCATGTTGCAATGTATGTGTGTGTGTGTGTTTTCAAGACACAGAGAAAAACAGAGAGGGAGCGCAAAAGAATGAAAGAACAGGAGAGACGGGGAGAGGAGAGAGACGGCTTTTCGAAATTTAGTATATCCTGAAAAATAATTCCTGACTGAGCAACACCATGGTGCTGACATGAATGAGGACGTGTTGCTAAAACGGAGATGACAAGGCTTAGCTTTAGAAATAAAACCTAAACCTCCACAAACACTCATCTCCTGTTGTGTTTTTTTTTTTCTTAATCCACTGAAAAGCATTTGTCAGTATCAGTTTTTCAATGTGGCTGAATGTTGTGCAAGCCATCAACTTGTGATTGTGATATGACAAAAACTACTACAGAAAAAAAAAAAAAACAACATGTGCAATGTGTTCTCGCTACTGAGTTTGAATAAAGAAAGAGGGTTTTGAAGTGTCTGTCTGTGCATGCAAACTTTAATAATTAAAAATCAGAGGACCAGGTTGGGGCAAACAGCACACATGTAGCAGAATGTCATAAAGCACGCTCCTTTAAGCAGTCCCAGCCCTGGGCTAGATTTGTAGGTGGTCGATTGCCTAGTCTTCACAGAGGTTAACTCTTTGGGTGTGCTAAAAGCTGCAGGTTTGAAATTGAGTCCTATCATCAGTGGAGGCCTTAGTGCCAACAAGACTCAGATAATGGCAACTTTGACCTCAGTTAAGTACAAGCACAGCAAGAGCGCTTGGATGTGCTGCCCAAAACATTGTACAGGGAGAAGAGAAATACTGCGCCAGGGCCACAGCTGGGACATACCATGCCCGTGGGCCTGCCATTTTGATTAGGGGTAAGTAAGCCTTTTAACGTGGTTAGATTGAAAAGAAAAAAAAAAAGACTGGGTGGAGTTTCTATTCATATCCTTTTTCCTTTTAAAGCGTGGTTGACAACACAGTGCTTCAACACTTCCCTAAAATGGTGAAATGAACCATTGCAGTGCATGTCAGGGGCCTTATGTGTACTCCACATTACTATTAGGAAAAGAATGAAATGAGGTTTGGCAGTGCCACCATGAGGTTATGGCTGGATTTTGTGTATCTCGAGGCAACCTGGAGCCCGTCCAGACTGCCCCTCTTTTGGAGTTCTGTGAACTGGAGATGAGAGGAGTGCTCCCTCTTCCTGCAGGCTCTAAGTTAGAGTCCTTGCTATAGGGTTCAGTGGACCTTGAGAAAACACCACTGAATCCGTCACCATCATCTCTCCTGGGACAAAGCTGGCTGGCCACTTCTGAAGCTCCAGTGACCCAAGGCTTGAACCCTGCTGCTCTCCATTCCCTGCCTTACGCAGCCACTGGGAATCTATGACCTCAAGTTCATCGGGAATCACACACTTGCGTGGCAGCTTCAAAAGCAATGACTGGCTCTGTCATGTTTTTTAAACTGTGCTGTGCCCTCCACAGGCTCTGTGCAAATTCTCAAAACAAAATATTGATAAGTGCATTTTCTCTGTTTAACAATTGTTCATTTTCAAGGAAACAGAGCTATTGTCCAAGGAGCGACTTGTTTTTAAATATTATGGAATCTCCACATCAAAAACATATCTTGGCAAATAAAAACAGTTATGATATTGTAATAGCTTTCTTACAGCATGTGAGCCCAGATGGCTCTTAATTGGTTGGCAAAGGGAGCAAGAGGTCTTTTTTTGAGGGATGAGTGTGTGATTGTTGCTGCTGAATTGTCGCTGTGAAAGGCTGGCTGCATGATGTGGAGATGGAACAGTGTGAGCAGAGGTCACACAAAGGAGCCACCAACCTTGCACGCGGGGGATAGCTGGGGGTGTATAGTGTGTGACAGTTGGGGGAGGAAAAATGAAAGACAACTTAAGACAGAAGAGTGTAGACACGTAAGAGGGGAAGATATACGGAAAATCTACTCAGATGATTCAAGTCATCAAGACTTTTTTAAATGACACCTGCATCATACTAAAAGGCTGCTCAGGCGTGATGTATTTACCTGTTCATTTCATGTGGGAGAACGTGCCTGAAATAAATAAAATATTTCTTTATGCAGTTCACTTTGGTTGGCGTCATAGCATACCTGTTTCAAAAAAACAGTTAAGTGCTATGATTTGGAAACCATTTAAAGCTGATATTCAACTGAAAAAGAAAGAAAGATGTATATGCTTAAATTTGATGCCAAAAGCACATTTTAAAAAAGGTACAAAGAGATCAAAACACAAAAGAAAAGTAAATAATAATAATAAAAATACACCAGGTAGAATATCTTATAACTAATTAGGTTAATTGGCAACAGGTCAATGCAACAGCCATATCTAAAAAGAGCATACAAGAAAGGCGTCTTTTAGAAGTAAAGATGAGAAGGTGGTTTCCACTCTGTGAAAAAGTATGTGGGCAAATAGTTCAACTACATAATTCTGAGAAGTCACTGAATTAAGAAAGTCCAGAGAAATCTCTGCACACAAGGGACAAAATCAAAAGCCAGTATTAAATGGCAGTGATCTTGAGGGCCTCAGTTGGCATTGCCTTAAAAACACATACGATTCATTACTGGAAATCTCTGCAGAAACAGTTCCAAAAATCGCTGCCAGTGAAAGCAGTTTGTCTCAGCAGCCACAAAGCAAGCTAGAACACTACCAAGGAGGAAAAAAAGCATAAACAAATCAATAACCACTGCTGTTTTATCTGGGTTCAAGCTCACTTTGGTCTAAGGTGAAGTTGAAAAATGTTCCGTTAGTCTGACCAACCGAAATCTAAAATAATTTTTGGAACTCATGGACTCTGTGTCCTCTGTGCTAAAGATATCTGTGAAGGCACCATTACAGCTAAATGATATAGACGGATTTTTGAGCAACATATCTGACATCTAGACGGTCTTTTTCCAAGAAGATCTTGTTTCTCTTAGCAGTAAGATGCCAAACTACATTCTGCAAGCATTAAACCTGCAATAAGACAACTATTAATATATTCACCACAGCTTAGCGTATATACCTAGCATAGAGTCTAGGTGTAATTAAATTTCTTCTTTTAAAGCATTCAAACTTTCCAGTAATTTCTAAAAATATTAAGAGGAATGGATAGTGGCTCAGCAAAAAAGACTTTGTACTGAAAAAAAACCTTTATTCTTTGTTTTGTTTTTTTTTCCACTGTGCCAAAACAAAGAAAGTAATGTATATATTATACATGTTTTTGCATACTTTTACAGACGGCCCTGCTGTCTAGAGTAATCAAAGAACTTCACCTACTGCATACATTCTTGCATTATTAAACTCATTCCTTGTAGATAAAATACATTTGCCTGAGCCGTCTTTGCTTAAATAAAATACTGCTAGGCCTTAAGGCTCTGAGAGACGAGACATAACCATGAAAGATAAAGACCCAACACTTGTGCAACACCTTCCAGCAGGATGTCTTTATGAGCAAGGGGCAAAATTAAACTGTGTCAAAATGGCAGGCCACGGAAGAGGTTGCTGCAGACATCAAATCAACAGCAGTCCAATACAGGATCCCATTATCAATGACACTATATGGTTGCCCCCAGCCAAAAGTCTCCTACACTGAAGAAGTTAAGGTGTTGCTTGATTCATTAGTGCCTGTGTCTGAGCTGAGGTGATGGCTCCCTCATTGTCCTGAGAGGGGTGAAAACTGGAATGTCTTTTCTTCCTGTCAACACTGTGTCACTTTAATTTCTTTTTCTGACGCCCAGTCTTGACACCTGGAAAGGTTTGACCGAGCATGGTAGCAAGGGATCATAGGAGACTCCTATTTAAAGGGAGTGGTTGACACTGTTGACATTTCATTCTTGTTCTTCCTTGCTGCCTCACCTTTTCTTGTAAGAATAGAAAAATGCATTGCGTGAAAGGCAGATAAGTTGTTCATTGTTTGAAAGCCCAGATAATGATCAGTCATAACTCAGATGTTCTTTAAAAATTTGGCCAGACACCGACACTATCATCTGCATGTTTGAAAATGATCACAGATGGCCAGGGGAGGGATTTTAGATATTAAAATAACTGCTGCAATTTAAATTAAAGATGCAATCTCATCCACAGTATTATTAACACAACTCATAAGGAGACTTCAGACAATCTAACTGATTGAAATATACTAAATTTCAACTGAACAAAATTGTTAAAGGAATGACTGTGATGCCCATTATTGTCTGGTATTTTTGTGTTGAAGTATTTACAGTATGAAGTCACCCATAATACACTGTTAGAATATAATAGCTCTCGATGGATACACAGTGCTAATAATGTAATGTGCCCCTCCCTGAGGGAGCTGATCTCCTCATCTGGGTCATGGTGAGTATTAAAAGGGTTAAGGGTGCACAGTAAATTTATTGTGGGTCTACCAGTACCAATGGGCTAGAGCACTAATGGATGACCTTGGGGTTTGGCTGTTCCAGACTTGAGGAGATCATGTCTCACCACCACCCTACCACCAGGATGACCCTGGTCCTCTCTGCCCCTGGCCTCAACCTTTAACTCACTGATCTTTGACCAAATTATTAAGCAGACACCTGCTTTCCGGTGTATGGTCAGAGTGGGGGAAGAACTCATTCTGGGTACTCTAATTTGATGTAGATGTGTGGTGCAACAGTATAAATCTCACTAAAGATAATCCCATCTGTTAGACTTCCCTGCAGTGTGACTTTCACTGATGCCTGTGCACAGTGTAATCATTTTACTATTTACACTGGTTAATATCACTTAAAATATTAATTAGTCTTTATAATCTGTTTTAAATCTAGCATTGTTGTTGGAAATCATGAAAACACTATTGATTTAAAGCCATATTATCACAAAACAATATTGCATATAATTTATCAGGACAGGTTCCAGAGTGACAGGACAAGTATTTGAGCAGATAAACACGGGTCCCACAGTAGTTGGCTTCAGTAAAATGACTTCATATTCATGTGATATATGTACAAATTGACAGCAACTTCAAGGTTTTGCTTCCCAGAAAGGATTTTTTTTCTAAAGTTATTTTATTCTATACTCTTTGAGGTAAGCTAAAGATATAATTTGCATGTTAAAAAAAATATTAAAACATTAAAAAGATTTAGAAACATAATTGGCATTATTAACATTTCATTTCATTACAAATATTTATTTCTATGGTCAGCAAACTAACACAGTTACATATCAGTACTACACATGCACACACATTATGCCTGAAAGTGGAGGACGGACAGAATATTTTGTGAATAAATCAACTATAAAATATTGTTCTCCATCAAGGGCACAGAGGTACAGGGACCAGCCCCAAAGACTGTTATGGACCTGTGGGACTAGTATGTGTCAAATATGAGGGGGAAAAAAGAAAAGAAAAAAAAATGCTGCCATTAAGGTATAGCTTGGAAATGACTCTGACCTGGGTCTGCCGTCTTGCATTGTCCCACCATCTGCACAAATGTGAACTTTGCCTTTAAATCCTGGCTTCTCAATTAACATGTCCAGCTGGGTGGAGAATTCCGTCAGCTCCCTAATATCATTACTGCCACACCAGACTGTGATATAAATATTAAAAAAGTGCCCAGAGCTCTTTGCTTGCTATGCGAGAGCTTCTGCTTTTTGGGTTATAATGAAGTGCAGCCACGCAGCAGGGTAACTGTAGAATGCATGGTCTTATTAGGGCTTCTGTAGACCGTAAGATAGAAAGTATAATGTCTTAGACTATCTTTCTTTGTTCTTAGTCTACCCTTTACTCACAGGGTATCTTAGACACAAGGCAACACCTACATGGCAAAATAACACATCCTACAATCTTCTAAAATGGTAAAGGCTCAAGCCTCTTTGAGATATTTCAGTGGTCACAAAGAGTGTTTGAAAGCATCAAGTCTTCTTCCAAAATGCAAGCTGTGTGGTCTTTGTGATAGCCCCATTACACCATGAAGGACTCTTACTTCAGGCTGTATATCTGTGTGTCTCTGTCTGTGTTTTCTTGTATGGGTAACTGTACTTTCTAGGAAAAAAGATCTTAAGAGGAAGTCTTTGAATGTAGGACACTGGTGCTGTAGCGGTTAATCTTCCCCCACGGCTTTACAGACGGCTGTGGATTTAGGAGTTGGCATCATAACTGACCAGTGCTGTTTGATTAGATAACAGGGGATCTACTGCAGGCATCAATGGTCCACTGTGCTGAAATGAAACAGTGTGCCCATTCACCCATTTCTGCTTAGAACACGATGGGGGTAATTCTTCAGCAGTCTGATGCCACAAGCTGCCAAACAGCGTCCACCACAGCGAAACCACGATCATGGTGATACTATGGATAACACCGCTTGTACCAGATGTTGGGAATTGGCTGTCACAGTAGCTGTTATGGGTTGTGCCCTGCAGCTCTCCTTGAGACTCACTGTGCAGGACTGCGGGTGTTGATGAGTTGCCAAAAGAGGCATGAAAACATACTTAGGTTTAAGAGAAAGGGTAACTATACTGAAACGGCTCAGCCTGAATTCTGCAGCGACCATGTTTTTGGCTTTTAAGGCAGTCACAGTGTGACCAAAGACACAGACTGGTACATATGCTACGTGATGAAATAAAAACTGTTTTGTCTGCATTTGATACTAAATCCTGCTTCTAATGGATGCAGACTCAATGTTAGACAATGTGAATTCATATTTGTTGTGGTGCAAATGCTGCAAATACACTTCTATGTGAGGGAATATTTTTCTTTCACTCACCTCTTTTACACTAAGTGTTTATAAACCACAATGCATTTATTCATAAGTTATTATTAATCTCTGCCTCTCTTCCACAGCATGTCTTTTGTGCTGTCTCTCTCCCTTCACCCCCAACCGGTCGTGGCAGACAATTGCCCCTCCCTGAGTCTGGTTCTGCTGGAGGTTTCTTCCTGTTAAAAGGGAGTTTTTCCTTCCCACTGTTGCCAAGTGCTTGCTCATGGAGTCACTTTAATTGCTTAGTTTCCTCTGGAATTATTGTAGGGTCTTTACCTTACAATAGCCTTGAGACAACGGTTTGTTGTAATTTGGTGCTATATAAATGAAATTCAATTCATTTGAATTGCATTGTCTCTCAAAAATGTTGTAAATAAACCCGAAGGGCATAACATTTCTGTTGTATACTTTATGTTTTCGCCACTGTAATTGTTATTAGGAAAAAAAATCTTATTTTATGGACTGAAATAAACTCTTTGAATTAGTAAGTGAGAAGAATTTCATCCTGCTAGAAACAGAAATTTTTAGGATTCAAATTATGTAAATTGCATGTGTTATGTAGAGATGTGCAGGTTATACTTTTTAAATGCAACAAATGCATGGCATTAATTTTATTGCATTGATCTTTCTTTTTTTTAAATCAAAGTTCTCCTTATGCTTGTAAGGCCAGCAGCAGGACCGACTGGTTAAGCTCAGCCCTTTCTGTGCTGTGGTAGAGGGCCTCTGTCCCCTAAAACTAAATATACTCTGAGTGCATGTGGGTGGATGTCACTTCAGATACAGATGCATTTGGGGTCTGCAAGGGGGGAAATAATGTGCAACAATGATATCTTTGATCATTGCTAGAACTCCCCAACACAGGAACTGTGTCGAGTGTGGTTATCATCAGCCCATTTCTATTCCCCCAGCACAAATCATTTCATGGCTCCTTCATCCCATGTGCCAGAACTGGGTTTCAAAAGCAATTTCAGCTGAAAAATAAGGTGCTTTTCTTCAATTTTCAAGCCATTTGTATCAGGGTTAGTGTTGTTTACCTAGCTAGTACACTGGTATTTACATACCTCTTTAAAGAAAAAAAATAGCCCAGTATGATTTATGGACTGCAGCAAGAGCACAATTTTCTGTCGTACACCTAATCTGAGAGGGTATGGAGAAAGGTCACATTGGCCATACAAATACCATGGTCCTTCCACAGAGAGTGGGTGGATATTCATTCTCTTTAAAAAAAAATGTCAGTTAGGTCTGATTTATGATATGCAGAGCATACCAGGCTCCACAACACCTTTGGTTTCAGCCTTACGTCCAGGTCGATGTGATATAGAGAATAAGAAAATTGAATAATTTGTCCTAAACTACTGTCTTTGATAACACGTTGGGTATACAGTACATCTAACAATAATGTAGCATTTCTTGCCTCCTCTTTTCCTTGTGATTTTTCTTTTTCTTTGTATGACAATGAAAATAACAGTACCAAAACCAGTAAATGGCAGTTATAATTATAAAGAACAAAACAAAATGAGAAACAAAGAGAGATGCTGTCAGGTGTTAGGATCAATGCCATGTTTCAGAGATATAACCTTTACCCTCCCCCTTGACTTCTGTGTGATATGATACCATGAGACTGATAGAGGTAGAAAATACATTTTCACGTACTTAGCGAACATGATACCATTGTGAGGGCTTCTTTTTTTCCCCCTAATTTCCCAAACACATTTTCCCTTTATCTTGTCTGGTGTGAATTTGATCTGGACAACAGAAAAGAATAAACCTTTTCAATCTTTCTTGTGATTTATCAAAAAAAAAAAATTACAAAAATGAATTTCTGCATTGAGTGATTTCTGCTGCCTTTAATCCTTTAAAGTAAAGTATCCATTAAAACCTGACATTGTCAGGTGTATCTTCATTAATATTAATATGAACTTTGTATGGCATGGTATAGCGTGGCAGGGATGACTGTTTTGTCTGGAGAGAATAACAGGAGGATTCCCACAAAGGTCAGCCAATTCACAGAAATGCTGAAATACTAAGCAAAATAATAAAGGGCATCGCAATCAACATATCATTCTGGGACAAGCCAGTGAGTTGAAATGACTACACACAAAGCAAATGTACGGCTGACAGTTGAGGTGAATTTCAGGCTGCTGCAAGTGCTTGCTGGGAAAAGAGACAAGAAGAATAACTGCTGTGCATTCTTGTAGCTCCACATTTCAAAAAAAAGGTTGGGTGAGATCACTTGTTCCACTATGAAACACTGTCTGCCTTACATGCTGAATTTTTGTGCCACATGTGCCTGTGGGTTTATAGAACTACTACGTCCCCTTGACACATTTCTCTGGGCCCAAATGGATCTATGTAATATAAAAAAGGAAAAGTATAGAGTGTCAGTGCTGAGATTCCATTTCGTGTTCTGCATTATACGCTCATTATTTACAGTGTGCTCACTTCTTGCATGGATAGACCAATTTAAGGGGAAGCAGAGGATCAAGTTCAGTCCTAATGACAACCTTTCACTGACCTCTCCAGAGAAAACAAATGGAGCCCCAAGGTGATGTTTCAATATCACTAACTACTTGGGTGTCCTCAGGGAAAGGAACAGATGTAGCCCTGAGGATGAGGAACGGGTGAGGTGCAGGTCAAGGTCACCATACGCCAAGGTTAGGGTCAGATAAGCATGGCTGGCTTGGGGTCTTCACATGCCCACAGGCCATAAAAGGGAGGCGTGGACAAAGACTCAAGAGCTATGGATCAAGTGTTATTCCACTGAGGGCCGGAGGGGTGGGTGAGGGCAGAAGAACTGTGGTTCAGCTCGGTCATATGCAAGGGTGATACAGTTGCACTGTCTCTTTATCGCCTGCTTGCTGGGAAGCACTTGCTAAACTACAACCTGGGAACAAAAATGACAGATCTCTGCATGACCAATGCAAATGAGTGATATGAAGTTATGTGATAACTATTTCAGCTTATTATAAAATTAGACTAGACTTCTGCCTGATGTTTTGATGCAATTTTCAGTGAAACATTTTTATGTAAGGTAAGAAAGTTCCTAATTAAGACACCTCTAGTAGGACTTCAAAAGCAAATGCAACAAAACTGACTGCATAACTTACAATGCAAATTTATATGTATGTATACTCTCTTGCAACCACAACGAAATTATCTCTAATTGGAAAAATCTAAATGAATTACTTCAGGTTATTTGTTAAGACTATGAAATGTCAGACTATGCCATTAGTTGCAGTGGGAGATCCCATGGTATTTAGACGGAATAAATTAGCTCTAGCACATTTATTTTGACTTAATTAATAAGATAACCTAAGTGATTTATTTGATTCCCCAGACTGTATGGCACAATAATAACCTACAGTACGAGGTAAATTTGCTAAATGTGTTCAACTAGAGAAGGACAACAGGAACAGAGTGAGACTGCAATTACCGTCATATTCACGGGGAGGAGGATGCTAATAGGAAGATTTTCTGCTCCAGATCAGATCAAATGAAACTGTATCCTGGTGGGTTGTGCTTTCTTTAATTAGAAGTGCAAGTAGTTTGATAAACTCTTAAAGATTGTGGTTCCTCTGGCTGTCAGCTAATTATATGCCTGCTCATTCTGCTGCAACACTATGCAGTTCATATCTCTTTTCCATATGTTATAATACGATGCAATAACAATAGTGTGCAGTGTAGTTGTGAATACAGACATTCAATCTTAATTTATCAGAAATAATTCAAATAAGAACTCATAAGTAATGAAGAGTGCTGATCATCTATTCATTTATTATTCAGTTTTCAGGTGAAAAACAAGGACTGACCTTTCGTATAATGAAGAGATTAAACAGGAGGAAACTAAACAACAGTTACACACAAACGCTTTTGGAAAAGTTTAAGACATTTCAGATGAAAGAGAACTGTTATACTTTTGCATCATTAGCTATGCAAAGAAAACAATACTTTTTAGGATAATGAAGACTGGTATTATTCAGTAATACATAAATACTTCTCTTGATGCTGTCGCTGCACAAGAAATTAGAGAATTTTCCTCTGAAAATGAGAACCTGAGTTGAAAGTATGTCATCAAAACAGTAAGAGTGGCGATTTTTAACAACTATGTTTTCTCTGTTTATTTTCTAAGTAATATAAGTATTATCTAAGTATGATGGGAATTTGACAAAGTAAACTGAAGGCTGAATGTTACAGATGACAGTACAGACCATCAAATAAATAACAAAGGTAAACCTAAGTTTCACAAGGCTCTAACAGAGAAGGATTCTCTCTAAATCTCTCATTTGAAATATTTTTTCAATACTAAAAGGTATTTACACATTATCTGTTCTTTCAAATGCTATTACTTATTTTTTTCAAATGTGGCACTTTTTATTTTTTTTTATATTATATCTAACAGTTGTGTTAGCTGCTTTTAGCATATGTAAGGCAAAGTAGTCTGATACTGTAAATACCAGAGAAAGAATAAGTAAATTTTATTCATGGCAAATGTAATGTCAAAATATTACACACCTATATAAATTTTAATCAAATTTAAGGTGGATTAAGCCACACTTTCGGCTGATTACCTTTATTAACTGGACTGGATGACAGTTTGCCATGGTGTGAAGAGCCACTATATTACTGAGATACCATCATATATACAACATGTTAAGTAAAGCTGGTGTTACTCAGCTCATTATTGTTTCTCTCATTATGTGTTTTGTCAGTGTTGTATATACCTTTCTTTATTATAGGCTGGTTTTAATGAGATCATCAGAAAAGTTTTTGACAGTGAGTGTATTAACATCAAGCATGTCAACCAACTGTTGTCGCACAATGTGATAGCCTAGTGTTGGCTAAGTTAGTCGACATATAGCCTGCATAACAAGGACTCAAGTAAGAAATGAGAAAAAGATGACACCATGGAGAGAGAGAGAGAGAGAGAGAGAGAGAGAGAGAGAGAGAGAGGACTTAACAGGGAGAAAAAGCAATGACTCCACAAAGGTCACTCCTTTTTTGTAGTCAATAATTGACATTTAAACACACATTTCAAACGTCACTGATAAAATTACGCAAGATAATGGAGAGCGAGCTGCTTACACTGGCATGCAATTATAACTATAATGAGATGCAAAAATGCTAATGTCTTTGTGCATGCTACAGCTTCCTTTTGTGGGGTGCTGCGGCGTCTGTGGTGGATGATAGATGCCACACTGGTGGTGGTAGACAGAATGGTGACATGTGGGAGTGGGAGCAAGCAGAGAACAGAACTGGGGCAAATATGCCACACACCCTCACAAGAGTAAATCCCATACCCGCCCTTGCTAATGTTTCCCTGAATGTTCTCCAGATCCATACAGTTAATTAACTGTTTCAGCTATTTTTCTGTTAATGGGAAAAAAATATATGGTTTACAGGCAGGTTATGGGTGTTTTGAAATGCGAGAATATTAATATCAACTTTATGTTAGATGTAAAAGTGAAATAAACATTCTTATGGCCATTATATACACATCATCTGGAGATAAGGAAGTGCATATTCTTAATCTTTAACCCATATTTTTGTCCCATAAAATGAAACCCTTAATTGCACTCTTTGATCAAAATATCTAGTCTAATGTACACATGAACATATAAACTCCAGTAAACTCCAGCTGAGCTTTTTTTTCTATTTCAGCTCACCATATGGACAGCTGAACACACTGTAGATGTTTTTTAACATGTTTTTCTTAAAGTTTCAAATGTCAAAATTTGTATAGCTTCTCCACTACAAAATCAAGTGCCTCATTCAGATGCAGCAATTGAGATCATTATATAGTCTAAATAAAGCATACCAATGCCTGGACCCTTTGCTCATGGATAGCTTTAAATAAATTTGTGAGTAGTATGTAAAGTCAGTAAATACTAAGCACATATTCCTGCAAGCTACCTCCCTCATTTTTAGGTTCATCCTTTCCAGACCTATCGCCCACCCCTCTGCCTCTGGAGGCTGATAAGAATGGGACACAAAACATGCTAGCAGTCATGCTGTTTGTTAGAAGCAATTAATTTCTCCAAGGCCTTCATTCCATTCAGGGTAAGCTTTTGTGCTCTAAATCCTACTATTCTGAGCTTCTCTTGTGCCACGTAGGAGGGTATGAGAGAGTGGAGGATCGGAAAAGAGAGGGAGAGCCCGAGACAGAAGCTTTGGATGACAGATTATCTTGGGCCAGTTAAGCATGTAATTGCTCAAATGAGTTAAAATCCCTTCAAATATCTGTCTCTGCACCTCATCACACCACTTCATACACTCAAATATTTGACAATTCACAAAGATAAACCTAAAAGGAGTCTTCAAAAGCCAGTTGCCAAGATATTTTTCAGCTAAAGGAATATTATTCAATAGATGTGTTGGAAATAGAAAAAAAAAAAGACTGTCATGCAGTCTTTCAAATGTTGACTGACTTTCCACAAACTTATTTCTCTGGGCTAACCAGGGCAAAACAGTGAAAGACCTTCTATCACCTTATACAGCAATGTCAAGATTGGAATGGAGCTTTGCCATCAATGATACTATGGCATCTCTGAACAATAATATTAAAGATCAAGTGGCAGACTGGATGTGTCTTACAT
>JAMQGT020005928.1:0-17749 GCA_024447675.2 Pterophyllum scalare
GTACTTCAAACAAAAAAATTTATTTTTTAGCCAGTCTGCTGTGGGTTTGCAGGTGTGTTTGGGATCATTGTCCTGTTGCATGAACCAACTTCACGTAAGCTTTAGCCGGCAGAGAGATGGCCTCAGATTTGACTCTAGAATACTTTGATATTCAGAGAAGTTCACGGTCTCTGAATATCAAAGTATTCTAGTACAAGGTGTCCAGGTAATGTAGCTGCAAAACAAGCCCAAATCATGAACCCTCCACCACCATGCTTGACAGTCGGTGTGAGGTCTTTGCGCCGACATGCTGTGCTGTTCATTACGGCCAAACATGTTCATTGCAGTCTCATCTGTCCAAAGGACATTGTTCCAGAAGTCTTTGCCAACCTAAGCCCTGCTGTTATGCTCTTCTTAGAGAGAAGAGGTTTTCTCCTGAAAATACTTGCAAAGAAGCCACACTTGTTCAGTCTTTTTCTAACTGTACTGTCATGGACACTAACATTTAACATGCTAACTGAAACCTTTCGAGTCCGAGAGACACACCTGAATGATCAAGACCAGCAAACTGACAATACTTTAGCTTTTAAAGACGTGCTCACAATTGTTAATGATTAATTAATGAAGTGCATTTGATTAGCTGCTTCTTATCCTCTTAACTCCTGTGGAAACAGTAAGGGTCCTCTATAGGTCAACATAGGTATTAAACACTTAGTATGACAGAGCACTCATACCGTAAACTGAAATACTTAAGGTTCCTTTAAAAGAAAAAAATGAAATTAGCCATGCCATCCTAAATGTCTCACAACATAAATACTTATATTCTTTATTCTCAATTGTAATTGAAGAGAGATTTTCATATCTGTTTGATTGGCTTAACAAAACAGCCAAGCCAACTCATCCTCCTAAATCTCTGTTCTGGGTCCCGTTCAATAATTCATCTGCAGTGGAGAGCTCAGGATGTCACTTCCACTGCTACAGGCCTCTTGGCCTGGCTCACATTCTGGTTGGGAGGGCTGCCTTCTGCCATTAGAATGGCTCTGATCAGATTAACAGTTGGCCTTTTGCCAACAGAGAGGAATTAGTGGGGAGAGCTGTGCCTGGCATGGCTTGGATATAGCACAGCACATTTAGCAGGCTGGAGTTACCACCACGCTTAGCACACTGCCATCATGGTAACACAAATGGTGTGGTGCCCCTGCCAGGAAAGGGAATCAGTGTAGGTTAATCACAGCACCAGTGCTGTTTATTTGGTTTCATTACATTAACAGTCACCATCCCTGTAACTTTATTCATTACCGTAATCATTTGGTATGCGTTCTATCACGTCAGTGTTTTCTGATGACTCCGAAATAGCAAAGGCACACGCTGACATACAAAAACCCAGTAATGGAAACAGGTGACTATCAAAGGTTTCCTCAAAAGAAATTCATTATTAAAAGCAAAATGTCACAAAGAGAAGAAAAAGCTGCCTAAAGATAAAAGAGGGACAAAACAGTTGTAAAGGACAGAAGGTATAAAAAGAAAAGAAGGTGAGGAGTGACAGACAGTGTTACAAAAGGATGAAGTGGAGAGAAGGAATAAAGAGTGTGTGTGTGTGTGTGTGTGTGTGTGTGTGTGTGTGGATTGATGGCCGCCCTCCCACAGCTCTACCTGTGGTGAAACAGATTGGACCCGCCGCAGAGCTTTCTGATTGCTGTGTCAACCAAGCATCAGCTGACAGATGGCTGCCTCCAAGCACAGGGCACCGGGCCGTCCACGGCTTGCACTGATTCGAAGTCCACGCACACACAACACTCCCGACACCCACATGCACAAACTGGTGGCCTATGAAAATGGAGAGGGGGAAATGGAGGACACAGCCGTTTTGATCTTGGAGATTTTAGACATTTTGACTGTTGCCATTCTTGTAAACAATGACTGACTAACTCCAAAATAATCATACCCAAGCTGGGTCACAGATTTCTCACACTCAGAGAAGGAAGAGAAGGAAAGAGTGTCATTGTTCTGTCCTCTAGAGCTTCTCTTTTTCTGGAATAAAAACTAAGCATTAGGCACTGGAGTCAAAGATTAGATAACTAGCCACAGATCCGTATCAAACTGCAGGAAATTTAGAAGAAAAGATTTATACAGCTGCTAAAAACAGCCTTTCCAAGTTCCTCACTCTCCTGTTAATGTTTGTATATGTGTTGAAAACACACCTGCTTTAAGATAGCCACAGTAAACCCACAGTGAAAGAAATATCACTAACTGCGCCCGAAAGTACAACAATATGATGAATGCAGCAGCAGTAAGAGACACTGCAAAAGGCTGCATTATTAATGATCTAAATTAATGTTGATCAAATGTGACTCTACTTCAGGTTTTATTGACCAAGCAAACTAAACAGAAAAACCAGAAAGCTTTTTTGTCTCTTGGATAATGATATGCAGATATGTTTAAAGAGATTGCAGCACAACCATTTTATGGAAAATAAAGAGCAGGCCAAAACATTATCACAAGTCTCTGCTTACAGAAGACTGAATATTTTGAGTTTAAAATGTGAAATAAAGATGAATTTCAGCCATACTTTCATTATAGCTATAGTAATAAACTTTGGCTCAGATTCAAACCATTTCAACTTCTTTTTGAATCGCAGGTTTCAGTGTTACATGATGATGCGAACATTAAAAAGCATCCAGACTATTTGTATTGTATCTGCAAGTGACATGAAAAGCAGCTATAAGCCCCTCCTTTTAAATGAGCTTGCCTACATTTTTTATCTCAGTCATACTTGTGTTAAAAACACCCTCATACAATCCAGTCAGCAAAGTCATACAACTGTGAAATAGACAATAATATAGCATATCACAGCAGCCATTTCCCTACACAATTCACTTTCTTTCCGCACCATTTACTCTCTCTCTCTCTTTCTCACATACACACAGGCATTGGCTCTCTGAGGAAAATGGGTTGCGTGTGTCTCGCACCTCCTGTTGCCATAAATATCTTGTTATGAAAGGCAGGTAATGAAAAGCGCTGCCTTGGTAATCCGTGACGGAAGGCAGTTTCATGCTAGTTCAGCTTCCACCCCTCCTGCTCCCTGCACCAGCCCAATGACACAAGTCCTTGTCTCTGGTACACTTGTCCTCTCTCATCTCCTCCTCTTTGTCCCTTAGCAGAGAAACTTCACGGGTCATCTATCTGCAGGAGCATTTATGAATATTATATGTGCATTCTTTGTTTGCTTTCATTTCAATTCCTGGTCCGAGATGAAGCGCGAGAATAACAAACTTGGCTTATTGATCCGCCCTTTGGTTTGGTGCTTTGTTTCACTGCCATGACATTCAGGATATCTGAAGCCCCCCATATGAGAAAGCCTCTGGCTGTAGTGATCTTTTACAATTAAAACACTATAATTATGCCATAATCATGTGCGTTTTGATTACTTTGATTACGCTTTGACCTGAATTTATATTTTGATTCTTCACACATAGTAACAATCTAACATTGGTGCATGAAGCTAAAAACTGTGATGCGTAAACTTATTTCTTTAATCTCATATTCCAAGTTTGAGGCAAAAAATGCTGCTTTTTGACCTTGTTCTCTCTGCCCCACAATCACTGAGGGAGTTGGCTCCTCAGAGCAAGCAATTGATCAGGGTGGATTGCAGGAGACAGCGGCTCAGAGCTGCAATCCTAAGAGGAAGACCCTCTCATGCATCCTGGCAGCCCTTCCAACAGAATAGATAATTCTGGAGCAGCCGTTCCCACTTTCACCTTGTGCCAGCAAATTTACAATTCAAACATGGAACATGGTGTTGAAGAGGGATGATCGAAACACTTTGATTTGTTTTTATAAGAGATTTGACAAAGGTCAGATACAGGAAAGCTCCAACAGTGTTGGTCCTTAAAGGAACTCAAATCAACCTTTACAGTGATTTTTATCTGGGTATAGTGCTGTGTTGATGTACATTATCTCAAGGCCAAAAGGAAGCAAAGCACATTTACAATGTGTTTAAACATTTAACACTGCCATTATAATTAAAATACCAACAGTAGAAGCTAGTAGTAGAAGTCCATACATTACTGATGAACCATGAATAGCTCCAGCTGCCCTCACATGTCAGTAACCTTGTCCTTCCTGTCATCAGGAAAAAAACATGCTATAAACATGAGTATGAGAACTGCACGGAAACACATTCAACCTACTTTACTTGATATCAACACATATTAGCCTTCATTTCATGTTCTTATCTGCACATTATGTTTTCATATAGGACTAAAGTGAGCTGGTACAGGTCTAAAACCCACAGTGTTTTATTACTGCACCAGTAAGTGGGCAGAAAAGAGAAAGAGAAATGCATTGCACAAGTTAAAATATATATATATAGTACCAGTGTGCTCACATATGAGCACAATTTTTTTTTCTATGTTTATCTCAGACTGTGTGTCTCACAGCCTTTAGGCATGATAGCTCAAGTTCCACTGCCCTCCTCAAAATTAAAAACCTCATCAGGAGATAATTCCGGTAGCTGCCACAATGCCAGCTATGTGCTACTGTCACCTTATCTTCCAGGCCTTTGCGAGCCGCTTCCCTTGTCTGTACCCTGGGGAAGACAGCTTAGTACCCGCTCTGGCTGCAGCAGAGAGGAGCAGGGCAGTGGAGATCACTCATTTTAATAGGCCTGTCACATCTGTTTTTAGAACCTGCAGAGGTCTCCTGCTGCAGGCCTCTGAATGAAGTGACCCCAAAATGATGTGACAAGCTGTGATGAGCTCAGGGAGGGGAGCTTAGGGGCAGAGGACTAGAAGAAGGGATTAGATACAGGGTGAAAAAGTAAAGGGATTACATGAGAATCATAAAATCTACCGCAGTATCTTTTTTGTCATTTTTGTCTCACACTGAAACATTTTATGTTTACTTACAATTCATTGTCTTGGGAGTTAATCTGCACTGAAGTCAGTAAGGTTCTTATGAATATTAATATATTCTACATTTTGCCATGACTCTTCCCACTATTCACATGATGTTTTATGTCTTATTTAAAGCCAAATCTAAGTCTAAATTAGAGACAGAAGTGTTTCATCCCTGCATTTGCCCATACAGACATTGGTAGCACCATGCCTGACTCTACTCTCCCAAGTATGGTAAAGTGTATAAACTCTCAATATCATTGTAGTTTAAGTGTTTGCTGAATTGTGTTCAGCCACTGTGTGAACAGCATTTACCCGAGTCTCAGAGGAGCCAATTGTTCTCAATGCAAAAGAACCAGATGCAGGTGCAAACTAGGCTGGAAATGTCACAACAGTACTGCAGTAATATGATGTTTGCTGCAATGCTGTTCTCATTACCCTCATGATGATGTCGTTTTCGATTTTTCAGGAGCAAGTGGCCAAACACAGCATTATTCCACTCTGCATGGAGTGGCCATCTAAATCAAACTTTCTGACGCTGCTTTGCAAGTGAACCTTATTAACAACACAGGACAACAAATCCATATTCTAATGACAAGGCCACAAAAAGGATTCTTTTTATTGCTATTACTACAAAGCCGATGGCCAGATTGGTGAAAATCGTCCAAAGAGCACGCCACAGAAAAAATGTGTTGACAGCAGTCGTACTGTAGAAATTAATACAGGTAAAACTGTTGAAAATCAAGCTTCATCTGCTTGGTCGGGGCCAGAATACACTCAGTCTGAGTCTGAGGCTCTTCTGCCTGTGTCTGCATTCGCAGTGGTGGATGGTCATGTCTTAAAGTCACGTGTATATCGCCTCTCCTCATAAGTTACAGGTGGCTCTGCCTTTTTTGCCACATCTCCTGCATGAACGACGGTGCATGAAGTGGCACATTACTTTATCCATCATGCAGACAGTTGAAGAATCTATTTAACACAAGTAGTAACATTATTATTCTATATATGTAAAATATGTATTAACTGTAATGTAATGACTACATTATGAACAGGCATGTGTTGTATTGCTGTGTTACAGATAAATGCAGTGTGTTTTACTTGTCTGACTTTCAGAGAATAAGAAAAAAATAATCTCAGATGTGGAGCGGGAAGGGTAAAAACCTTTCAGTACCATATGAGACAGTAGTCAGATGGATATCCTCAGGCAGAGGTCTTATCTGTTCCAGAGGACTGACTGACAAATAAAGAGGAGAAAGCATTTGAGGTCAAGGCCCCCCCAGGCTCTGTAATGACCTGCCTGCAGAAATCAGCTTGGCTGAGACAGTAAAATGCTTTAAATCATATACTTTCAAGCTTTCTGATTTTATTATTACAGCTTTCATTTAGTTTTACTTTTTATTCTAACCATCTGGCTCTTAATTATTATGTCTGAGTTTGTTTTGGAATCGGTCCCCTTACTTTGTAACTGCACAGACTTCTTTCAGCACCTCTTGACAACTTGTGACAGTGCATGACTATAAAAAAAATGAGTTATGTGCACTGTTAATATGTCAACACATGCCTACGGTAGTCATGCAATATTATGACAGAAGGTTTGGTGTACCTACCTTCCTTCATAGTCAGTGATTTTCTCAGTTAATGTCATTTTGATTGATTGTCTTGAGCGGTTTTAACGCACTTGTTTTTATGCCATCTTAAAGTAAATAAGCCATGATGGCATAGGTACAACAGGTTTAATTTTGTTAGATTTTTAACATTAGATATCTGCTTTTCACAGCATCTCCCTGTTTCAAAACTCTATTGTAGCCCCTTTTCCTTTGCTTCTTTAACCTTGTGTTCTCTACAGGTTTTCAGGTTGTTGTCTGAATGCGCCCATATTAATGCATGGCCTCAAAACATCAATAAGAATGCTCTTGCATGAAGGGTTATGGAAAGCGAACAAAAACATGTCTGGAGAGGTAGCATGCGCTCAAGCATGCAGAAAACAAAACAATGGAGTGTCTGACTCCAGTGCACAGAAAAAAAATGTCATGAAAACAGAAAAAAAGAAAATCAGGAATGAGTACCGTACCACTCGCAAGATTTAAAGATGTAACTCCATATTGTGATTGCTTTCACACCAACCTGTATATTTAGCATTAGTGTTTAGTGTTGTTGTGCACAGTAAGCTGATGTCCTTAGCCATGTTTTAAGTTCTTGAACACAGCTTCTCTGCAAACCAAGCCCTCCAACTAAAAGTATCTTCATTTCTGTGGAGAATAAATGTTTCTTCTTCATAACTGCCGTACTGTAACTATTAGATAGGACTGATTTAAAAAAATTGTCAATTTTGCTACCAATATTTAGTTAGGTTTACACAAGATACTTACTTGGTTATTACATATATATATATTTTTAAAAAAGAAAGATTTCCACTCCCTCTATATAAAGTTTTACAGTACCGTTAATAACAGAAGTAGACAAGCTTCTCATGTATGTGTTAGCTGGATTAAACAAGTGTGTAAAACATTTGCAAAAACATTTTTTTCCCTCTGACAAGAATAAAATTGAATGAGAGAGCCAGCAATGTCAGTGTCCTTGAGTAAAACACTAACCAGACTCATTCAGCTGTGAACAATTTCAGAAAAGAGCCACTGCTAAATGCCTGACACTGCCGGCTTGTTACGATGGATATTTGTGCTTGCGCTGATCTAACTCCTCAAAAAGTATAGCGAACGTATCCTGTATGATTTTACAGTGTCAGTTCAGCATGTTCATACGTGTGTGTTTACCTGGTGGTGACAATCATGTGGGAGAGTGTGTGGTCTACTTCTTTCAGGGTCAAGTAATCAGCCATCAGATAAGGGCAGCCACTATTTTGGTCTCATTTGCCTACAAGTGGCAAAACAACACTTGTTTAATCATAGGAAACAAAAAATAAGAGGAAAGGAGTGACTACTGATGTTTATCTGTGTGTGCGAGGCACAAACCCAATGGCGCCGGCTCATCTGTATCCAAACCTGGCATTTGACAACAATGAGACACATTCCAGGCATTTTTTTGTTTAGCACTTGCTAAGTTTGTGGTCAGCAGTGGCATAAGGGTTGTGTGTGACTTTGTATCAGTCTGAGGTGAGTGATGTTCAGGCAAAGTGGAGGCATCATCTGAGACAGCAATGGATGAGTTTTTGGGAAAAACAAACTAGTGAAAAAAATTGGTGAAATAAATAAATAATAATAATAACCCTATTAATTTACTAATCAAATAACAGTTGATAATTATGACAATAAACAAGACAAAGAGTCTGAAGCTACACTAGTACAAAGTATATACAACTACAGCTGAGAGGAAGACAATGGCAAAATGTTAAATTTCACCAAATGAAGTCAGTAGATGATCAGAATTACTGGAATTTATTATATGGTAAACGTGAATGCTGGTACCAAAGTGCGCACCAATCCATGCACGCAATGGCGACTGGACTTCTGTAAGTTTCTTGAAGACATTTCACCGCTCATCTGAAAGGCAGCTTCAGTTCTAAAACCAAATGGTGGAGAGACCCGGGTATTTCAGCCCCCGTTTACACGTGAAGATTTGATGTGTTTTTGGCCTTCCATTTACAGCGTGAAAACGATACTCTTTGAAGGCAGGTTCAATTCAGTGTAAACAGGCGAAAACGCTACTTCTTGAAAGAAAAGGGGGGGGTACTGGCACATGCGCACTATGGTTGTGACTCCTATATCCACACCGCCAACTTGTGGCCCAGCAATGGGAACTACAGCATTTTCAGTGTCTTGCGTTTCCGTGTAAACAGAGATTCATTTAGAAACGGTAAAACTACACAGTGTTTGATATCTGTATACAGTGTTTGATGTGTGTATTGATATTGATATATATTTTATGTATATAGTGTTTCCTATTCTATTTTATTTCGTTGGTTTTTATTCATCCTTTCATTTTTCTTTCTCTGTACTGAGCTGCTGTAATGCACAAATTTCCCCGTCGTGGGATCATTAAAGTTTTATCTTATCTTATCTCTCTTATCTTTCACTCAAAATGTTCTTGTGTAAAAGAGGCCTAAGCTGTGGGGGGGTCCCCTAGAGGTGGTCGTTGACCCACTATTGATCATGTGCATAATCACATGAGACACAGTGTGAAAAAAGGCGTGGGTCATTGCAATCAGTGGTTTTGGGTGAAACCAATATGAAGAAAGGTGTGAGTGGAAGTTGAGGTGGCTGGGAAGGGAGCTCAGGGCAGTATTGTAGATGGAGGACAGCTGGTGTCATAAGCCACTACCTCTGTTCAGTTATGGTTGTTCACAGTGGACATAGATGGCCTCTTTTACTCCTGTTTCAAACCATCTTTCTTCTCTGTAGCTTTTGTTTGTGAGTTTTGTCCTTGGGATGAACCAGATTTTGTCTTAAGAGTGTTGCTGGGTCTGAAGTATACTGGGATGCATGCTTTCTTCAGGTGACCTCAATAGGTCATGTGATATGGTGGTGGTGGTGGCGGTGGGGTCCCCACATTGGTTTCACTCATAGCCACTGATTATAAAGACCCATGCCTTTTTTCACACCTTGGCTTAAGTGATTATGCACACAAACAATAGTGGGTCAATGACCACCTCCAGGGGACACCCCCACTAAGATTTAAATACAGTAACACAATTAGTGTACGTAAAAAAAAAGCAATATTAAAGTGTTTATGCTCCATTTAAACACCATATGATGTACGAGGCATGCCAGATGTACTAATGTTTCAGAATACTAAAAGAATTCATTAGTAATTTCTCCAAGGAAATAAGTTTAATGACTTGAATAAACACTTTTTAAGGGAAATTATGAGGTTGTTCTTGCAATTTGTTCAACCAACCAATCTCTGTTAGGAACTTTACAGTCCTCTGAGACTAATTTAGCATCATCTAGGAATCAGAAATCGAAAACATTTCATAAAGCAGATGATTAAATTGTTAGCAATGTAAGATATATATATATATATATATATATATATATATATATATATATATACACACACACACACACACACACACACACACACACACACATATACTTACACACAGTCAAAACTTTGGACACACTTATTACCCATTATATATGCATTGCATAGTATACCAGGTGTCTCATTTTAAAAACATGATTTAAATTATTGGAGGTGGGATAAAGTTCAAACTTCAAGAGTCTTTGTCGGTATGAAAGGTAAAGTGAAGTCAACAAGCTTGTGGTAAAGAAGAGGAAACCTACAGTGAGGAAAATAGCAGACAGCGGGAGAAGGCAGGTAACGAAGGACCAGTTAATTGAACTGGGACATTATTAAGACTGAAGTATTGATAACACACACGCACACACACACACACACACACACACACACACACACACACACACAGCTTCTTTCCTTTTTTCTTCTTCAATATTGTGATGCATTGTAGATGACTATTTTACAATGCACAGAGTATCAGAAAATCAATGGTTTCATGATGTCATCATGAAACCATCGTTTCCATTGTCAATGTGTTGTGATAGTAATGTACTGTGAGTTACACCTATAACAGATTTTTCTTGTCTTATATTGTTAGAGGCTTTAATAAGCTTTTGTTTTTTAGTGAATGTGAAATTGTGACAGTCGTCACAATAGTTGTGTCATTGCCTTTGTCAATTTAGTTGCCTATGTTGAATTAAATAAAGCAAAACATTGTATTTATTTGACACTGACTAAGGCTTCCGGAAATGAAGCGCATTTGTCTTCAAAGTAAGAACCGTGCATTTTGAAGCTCATTGGTTTCAGTGATAAAACACACCTTTTACTTTGAAGGCAAGCGCTCTTCATTTCTGGTCTGTATCACAGAATTTCAAATTTTACTACTGCTCAGCGAGTAGTTGGCAAGTGTTTGCAGCCAAGTCAGCATCTTGCATGCAAACTATGAGCGACTGCAAGGAGGTTTTTGGTGCAGTGCCCTCTTTTCAATCAGTTTTTCAACCAGTTTCACCCAGCAACAGTCAGCAGCCTTCAGCAACACTCAAAACTGGTTGGGGAATACTCATTTTACCTGGCAACCAGTGTTTGCCAGGTGGTTGTCACCCAGTTTATATACATGTGTGACTGGAGCAATAGGACAGTGTTGTAATATTAGAGTTTCCTATCACATATAGTAAAATCATCTCTGTCTTTGGTGAGGTTCATCTGAAACTATTAGGCGCAAAACTTGAAAACCAGTGAACACAACTCAAGATGTAGAACTTGAACTGGATCTTGATACACAACTCTGGCATCAAGTCTAGTCTTGAGTTCCTGCAAGCAATTTGTCTTTGTAGAGATGGGCTTTGACAGCAAGGAGGGTTTTCCCTGCTTTGTGTTAACGTGCCATATTACAACTGCTGTAACCACAAGACTGAACATAGAACTGGAGCAAACTACATAATTAGGAGACAAAGCCAGTGAACATACTAACTCTCCCACATCTTTCTTACACCTGGAGGAAAATGTAATACACAGGTAACAAGTGCTGCTGCCCAGACTTGTCAAACCATTAACACCTACATCAAATAAGCATGGATACTATAGTAGTGGAAACGTAAAGTTTTAGCTGTACCTACGCATATGAATTTTGACATTTTGCATCTAGTAATTAAACCTTGAAAAAATATGTGCATACTTATAGATTCTGTGCTTCTTAATGAGGGAGGAGGCATAGATCTAATTTGCAAAATTTCTAAGTAATATCTCGGATCCTGTACTATCCTTTATTAAGATCCTTACAGGGGAAAAGTAGCATCTGGAAGTCTCAACAGCAGGATGAAATGGAGTCTGTGAGCTCTAATAATGGTCAAATCTTCATCAAATTCACATTTACCTCAAAATAATGCATCTGTATAGCCTGTGTGCACAAATACACAATTCTTGGAACAAAACATACACACAGAGAAACACAAAGCGCTAACACCTCAACTACTATGATGCACTTAGGTCTTTATATTAGCATGGCATGCTCCAGCTAATGAGCTGCACTGCTGAATTGTGACTGGAGCCAATTTTAAATTTACTTTACATTCTGCTGTGTGGCTAAGCAGATCACAAAATTCTATAAGTCATTCATAAATTTATATTTTAGAATAATATTATAATCAAAATCTTCATATAAGTACTAACTAAACCCTGAAAACATAGAGTTCACACACCGAGTCAACAGTCTAAATACAGATTCTCTGTTGCTATAAAAAAAAAACATGCAGATCGGGGTTGGGAGCAGAAAAAATGATCTTCACTTAGAATCTTGTTGAACGGGTATACCTGCTAAACCATTCCTATTTCCTTTTTACCAGCAAAGGTTTAGACTGCACTTACAGTGATGAGCGCTGTTTTTAATCAACTCTTACTTTACCACAGGGCACGTGTCTAACAGGAGAGGCTGCAGCTCGACTACAAAGTACAGCCATGACAACACGCATCGCTGTCACTGTTGTAGTCATGTCAACCCTTCTATAGTATTTTTTTAATTGTATTTGTTTTAATTTGCACACGTTCTAAATAAATTTTACACTTAGCATAAACTCGTTTTTGGGTTGCACTACTGAACCTTGCATAGTGCCATCTTAAGCTTTAGGCTCATATTTTTCGACTGATGTGAAATATTTAAGCTAAAAGGTTAAAAATACTGATCATCAGTTCACATCACAGATGATCTTATGAATGTGATTTTTTTTTCTCCTTGAAACAGTTTGAATGCTAAACAGCTAAACAAGAAATTATTGTAAAATGAATCTGAAGATGAAACAGTATTGCTGAAAATGTCAGCCTTATTTTGCACTGTTGTCCTCAGTAACATCCAACAAAGGAGTGTGCAACAGGGTATGAAAGAGGAGACCTCGTGAACTAAAGAGAAGCCAGTCTTGAGGAATCAAACAAAGCTTGAATTTCATGGCCATCTGAACCAGCATCAAATACCCAACTTTCCCCCCCCCAAAAAGAAATGTGACAAAATAACCAATTTATAAATATCTGTCATTAATCAGAAGTTTGTGAGTAACAATGCGATAAAGTTACTCTCTCATAATGCATGTACACACTGTGGCTAACAGAGAGACAGTGATGTGTACAGTAGCTCTTTGGCTGCAGTGGTGTGGTTTTGATGGCAGTGTGTTCAAGGTGCGGGCTAAAGCGAAGCTGTTAGGAGAACTGTCATCTTGAGGACAACAGAACCATCAACTCAAACCAATTCTCTCAGCAAGAGAACAAATCTTCGCCTGTCAGAGAAATGTAGGGAAGAGAAATTCCATCAGCTGACAGCCAGCGTGTTCCTTAATGGCTCTATCCCGGCTGAAGACGACAGAATAGAAATACAAGGACCGTTCTAGCATTGAAGCTTCCTGGTCAGATTGAGTTGAGTGTCTATTTTTAAGACACTCAGCTTGATTGTGCACCTGTGTCCACAGTCCTAAACAACAGAGCCAGGGTATTAAACTGCCTGGAAAAGTGGTGCATCCTTTGTATTGTGAAATATAATAAAACAAAGAATTGAGACTCCAAGGTCATTTTAATTCAACGGACCTGCCTAATGCATAACAGTAGATCTAAAAGTACTCTTAAAGGTCCAAAAGGTCATTGATGTATATCTGAAGTATCAAATCTGTTTCAGTAGGAAAAAGTACGCAAAATAACTTAAAAACATGGACAAGCAGCAGCCAAACACTTCAAAGCACATGGAAACATATCAAAGCGTTAGGTTCAGGCTGAAAATGACTTCGGACTTAATGCTATTACAACCCAAGGAAATCTAAACAATAGACAAATAAATGTGATCATCATTTAAAGAGTGGAGTATTAATTAACGACATTACTCCCATGATATGTCAGATTTCAATGATTTTTTTTAAATCCACAGTGACTTTCCACCATACCTTATTTTATTACCTCAAAAAGTTAACTGATTCAAATCTAGAAATGACTGGGAGCAGAAAACAGAAAGTTTTACCAGGCCATTCAAAAGCCTATCTCAAAACATAAGGACCGTGTCAAGAATATGTTGATGCAGCTGAAAAGGAAAGCTATGCAATTAGTCAAATGAAACTACTGACATTTTCATGACACACTCTAATTTGCAAAGGAAATATGGTCCAATGTCATTTCACCTAAATTTTAGCCTAACCATCCAAAGAAAGCAGAAGGATAGGAGTCAGGTCCCAAGGAGAGTAACATCATGCATGCAAACACCATTTCAGACAGGACATGGTTAACTGTGATACATATGCACATTTAATCAGTCTTTTCCTGTGGAAACCACTAACAACATCTACAATTCCCTGCCATTAGGAAACCTAACACACTTTCCACAAAGAATGAAGGAAACACTACACCTAAAGCCTGATTGCTTAGCCATTTATGTATAGAACAGAAAGAGAAAGGCAATTACCGTTAGCATGCTTAAATTCTCCAGTGCATGTACTTAGCAATTTTACAGCAGTCATGGTTGAAGGATCATCAGACAACAATGGAAAATAAAACAACTTCCAAGCTCACAGTGATATCAGAACTTTCCCAAATAAATGCATCAGCTGTCAAATTAAATATTTTTTCCAGTGCTTGGTGAAGAACATTCAAAATGTCTTAACTTTATCAAGCAGTTTTCTCAACTTTTGCTAAATCTGAAAAAAAAAAGAAAAAGAAAAAGTAATTTCCATAAGAAAACCAGATGCTACTGTAAATATGTGGAGGAAAAAAAACAGATTAGCAACTAAACAGTAACAAGCTGAAAATGTTTTCAGTTCATTCTGTTTATGACACACTTTTTAAAACATCTTCTAGAAGAAGACACAATAATTAGTTACTTTGATTTATTGTTTTTTTTTTTGCACTTCGTTTAGGCGTGGCTGGACTATGCAATTTTCTCGAGGAACATATGGTGAGTCCGTTGCCAACTGACAGACTTGCTCTGCTGCTTGCTGCTAGAAAATTGGAGGTAAATCCAAATTTGAAAACTCCCAGCTCGCCCTGCAAGGCGGTCTTCGTCCTCCAGAGCTCCGGAGTCCTGTCCCAGGGGCACTGGGTGTCGTGAGGGTCACTGTACAGTGTCGTAGCTGCTCCTAGCATTGCACTCTTCTGGACAGAGACTTGGATGTATGTCTCCTGGAATACTGTTGGAGCCACTTTCCCAGTTTGGGGGTCACTGCCCCAGGTGAACTCCAATAACCACCAGTCCTTCGTATTTGTCAAGCTTTGTTGTGCTCGCTCTTGATGTTGCCATCACATGGTACTATATACATATATATATATATATATATATATATATATATATATATATAAAAAACATTTTTGTCATCTGACTATATACAGCAACTGAAAGGTAAATTAACCACATGTTTAAACATGAGCAATAAAAATGAAACTTAGCTGAGTGTAACATTTACTGGGATTGGGATAGCTACACTGATTGCATGGTTTAAATATAGACATAAGTAATAATTTTACTAACAGGTTTTAAAAAAGAACCAATATAATATTTCTTAGTCCTTATCTCGCTATTTAAGCCCATGACTTCATAGCACGTCTTACTGCTAAAGAGCACATGACAATAACAGCTGCCAAATTAAAACTTATACAAAAAAAAAAAAGAGTAAAATGATAACAAAATGAACCTATCGTGATTAGTAAAATGCATCATTTGTGATCACTCACTTTAAAACCACCTCCCACACACAAACATGTTGGGAGGGTCCTAATTCCCTGTGTGATACAGCCCCTGAAGAGGCCTTATATTTATATCTGTTGTCAGTGCAGAGCTGGAGAGACTTGCTGGCTCATAAATCTGACCATGCTTAGCAAGCACAAATTTCCACCTCATTAGCGCTCCACACCCTGTGGAGAGACCTGAAATACACACCGGTTTTGAAATTTTGCCAATCAACCAACAGTAGGATTGCTCTGCTGGTGGCTTTGACACCTCCTCACACATCTAGTTTTAGAAGACTGCGTCATTTTAATATGAAACTATTTTACAATATAAGATTTTCTGATCCAGATTACCACATGAAGACCAATGTAAATTGTTCCCAACAGTCCTCAAATGATAAACCACTGAGTATGCATCCATATGCATTCTAATGCCTTTTCTCTTTTTAAGCATTGTACAAAAAAAAAAAAAAAAAAATCACACCTCTGTGATGTTCACTTCGATTATCGCACACCCCTTATGGCTTTATCCTACACCAGTGTTGCCTGTGGGTGGATACACCCCATCTTTGAACTCCAAACTAGAGCCACAGCGAGGTATAAAATAGGCTCAATATGCCTCCCCCTCTCCACCTCCCACACTAAGCCTTAGCCCTTCACTCAAGCTTCAGTCTCTTCTCTCAGGGGAAACATGTATGTCAGAGACAGCAGGTGTGAAGTGAGATTAGAAAGCACAGGAAGAGGAGGAGGGAACGGAGGATGATAATGGGAAGGGAAGTGAAGAAAAACACAAGGATAATGTTGATTGTATATGTGCCGGTGTCTCACTCTGTATGCAACCAAGTTACGTGAAGTTAATTTTGTATGCTTGTGCATCAGCTGAGCACATACACTGCTAATAGCCTTTGTTTCTCCTTAGAGAATGTCACTCGTCAGGCCCATATGATGGACAGCTTGGTGGCTGGCACCGGTAGATGAAGAAAGCTCCCAGGCCATCCACTCCTCAGAGCAGCAATTATCTCTTAGCCTCAGCCCCACACCATGGGCCTGCATGAGAATGAGCCCAGGGCCATGCCTCAACGTCTGGCATTCTCTCTTTGGAAATACCGACCACATGCACATACAACACTCAAAGTGATGGATGCACAGCCTAGCTCGCACATACTAAAAAGAGGGAGGCAGACAAAGCTATAGTATGCTAGTACAGTCCTCCAGTGCTCGTTCCTTCAAACAGAGATGCTGGAACTGCTGAATATTTAAGAAACGCAATGTGTCAGCACACGTTTGAGCTGGGTAGGCACAGGCTAGAAATGAAGCTGCTGAAACTGACAGGTGAAGCCCTGTGGCCAAGATCAAGACCAGGTAGCATTTCTGCTGCAGCCTGAGGGTGAAAGAGTACAAAATACCCGTATCAGGTAAGTTCTGGTCAGAACTCACAAGAGCCAGATCTGCTCAAAGTTAAACTCCTAAGAGTGTAAATAACATCTTTGGAATCAATATTAGATCATTCACTAAAATAATAAACACTAGCTTATTTTTCTGATGACAGAACTTTGGCTTTGGTGATCAACCAAATACTTTGATTGAAATAAACAGAAAAAAAAACTGAGTATGAAAATTGCTCGACTTGTTTGGCATCAACAGGAGGCACATATGGCCCACGAATAAACAAAACTTCTGTCAATATTAGCCTGTTTGTTTATTTGCTTGCATAGCCCATCACTTACACTGGTGTTTCAGTGTTTGTGCCCAGAACAAACAGTATTTCAAGAGAATGCTTCTCAAACAGCTGAAGAAGCTTGGACATCCCGCCCATTTCCCCTGAGATAAAACTGTAAACATTTCACAGCTGCTCTCTCCGTTTCCTCAAACTGATAGTAGCAGCAAAGTTCTCCAGTGCTGTGATTCTTCCTTTAATTTGCATGAAAGCAGGTATCAGCCATAGTGGCCAGGTAACTCATCAGCGTATTGAAAGATATCCATTTTATTCAAAACTGACCTTAAAACACATTCATCATTCACCACTGAGAAAAAGCAAACACTGCTCTTTGTAAGCCTCCAATTATTTGGCAAGTGAACACCGGCAAACAATAAATGACTAGGAAAAAAAACTAAACAGGTTGTGACAACAATCATAGCAAGACACCTGACTTTTTAGGAAATTAGTCATTCAAAAAAAAAAGTATTTTTTTAAAATTCAGGAACTAATTTGTTAA
>JAMQGT020005929.1:0-10225 GCA_024447675.2 Pterophyllum scalare
ACACACAGCCTTCTAAAACTTCATTCAGTGAGCCAACATGAACAGTCTCCTTGCTGCTGTGACACAAACTTTCTCTAGTGGAATTTGCAAAAAAATACAGTCTGCGGGCCAACAGCCAGCCGTGTGGACCACAGGTTAGACGTGAAACCTGTTGGCCAAGCAGCTTGCATGCTCAATAAAATTTCTGCTAATGATCTGAAACGTCAGTTTGACTCCAAGCCCCAGACAAAGCAGCAGATACATATGTGGGTCAGTCAGCTAGCCGTTAGAGGAAGCCGCTGAGGAGTTAATTGGTCTGAGATATATCAGCAACAGTGCTGGTAGCATGCCAAGGTGCTGAGGTAATGAGTGCAGGCCACTGCAATCTGTTCTGACGGGTAAAAGTGAATGAGGACTGAAGGTGGGTGGTTGAGAGAGCTGAAGCATTTTGACCCAGATTATTCTTTAAAGGGGAGGTTAGACACAGCCATTATGAGTTTGCAAGAAACAAGCCCATTCATGGACATAAGCTTAGAGATTATGGAAATGTTTTTGTTTTTCCTGTAATGAGCCTGTTTAGAAAAGCATGTTTGAGCTGGTAGATCAGCCACTCAGATCAGATGACCTCTCAGTTAATCTGGGCAGAGAGATCCCCCAGTAGCTAATTTTTCATAACCTGAACCAGAAATCTTAAGTCAAGCTCTGCTCTGGTCATCTTGGAGGAAGGGCCTCAAACTGAGACCACACAAACGATTGTCTCGCTATTTTTAGGGCAACACAGGGGCTCATACAGTATGTGAACAATGAGGACACACAAATGATAAAACCTCCCTTCTGCATCACAACAAATCAGATATTTTTTTAAGTGCATTTAAACTAGTCTGATACCAGATTAGAGTTGGGCAGGACCAAACATATCATAAAACCCTCTGTAATAAAAGAAAATGCAAGTAGCTGAATGTGAAGTAAGAGAGAATGAAGCAATGTGCTTTACAACTGAAAATACAGCACCCATACTGGAAAGAAGAAATTAAAAATCAACCGCAAATATTTATTTTCCAATTAATTCCAGTACATTATTAATAAAGGCTAAATTGTCAGTGCTTGATCAAGACTCTGTTCATGCCCAGCAGAGCCAAAACATCAACCAGAATAAAGACACTTGTGGCCTGCAGTGTGGATTTGTAAACTTTCGTCACTGCTCATTTTTATCTTTTATCTTATTTTGTGAAACGCAAGCCGCATCATAAATGTCAGCCTTTTTAAACAAAAAGAAAAACATGAAAAATTAGAGAAGCTGCACACAGCATTAATAGATTACCTACGGGTCTGTTTGATTGCCACACCTAAACTTATAGCCTCAGGGAATTAACCATCCACCTTATTCCAGAGTCTGCTTCAACAAGAGAGGAAAGAGAGCACCTAGGAGTGAGTCACACAAGGCATACCAAGCACCAAAGACAATAAGCGCAAAGATAAGTCAGGTTACTTTGGTTTACTTGCTCAATTGTCCCAGATATTATGAAACAAGAGCTGTTCTCTTCAAGAATTTTCTCTTGCTAACCATAACCATGTGAGCTGCTGCTTTTGTTGCCCTCCATAAAGAGCAAAATGAAAGAGCTGCAAGAGGAGAAAATGTTTCCCATGGATTGGCATTTACCACAGTTTGTGTCTCATAACTTCAGCCACTGAGTGATGGCCACCATCAAATGCATGTTTAGCACTCCAGAGTGAGTTAGATTTATGTTACAGACCCAGATTAAACACAATAAAGCTATTCAAGCTGCAAAAGGCCATTACTGCTGATGAGCAAATGCCAGCATTTCTAACTTTCATATACAACCATTGGGCCTAAGGTTTCGATGACAATAGAGGGGCCTAAAAATGTAAACAGTAGGTTGACAGCGAGAAGCCCTCCAACATCATGCCAAAACAATAGATCCCACTTTACTGACAAACAAACACAAACACAAATACACACTCATAAACAGTGCCAGACCATGTTCACTCAACCTGGGTATGATTACATCAAAAAACGCATGACTTCCCCAGAGAAAAGTATCAGCCAGGCTTATTTGTGTGTTTGTGTGTGTGTGTGTGCGCGCGCGCACGTGTGTGCCCGTGTGTGTGTGTGCCAAAAAGACTGAATGAAAAAGGCAGCACAAAGACATACCGACACCAGCCCCCTCACTCACTCTAGCTCTCAAAGACATGCCACCGTTGGCCCAGAATGCACTTCTTCACTTTCAAAGACAGGTCACTGTGGCCCCTAACCTATTCAATCTGTGCAACACCCTGGCCCCACACTCCCCATGCAGACTCTGTTGCGGTCTCACAGTTTCTGACACACAAAGGCCTAAAGTGACCCTCACATTTCACCTACACAAAGACAAGCATGACACAGGCTGGCTCAACTCCTCGATCCCTTCCTGCTCTCCAGTTTGTTTCTCAAAGGATGATGGATGCACACACCTTTCTTTAAAAGATCATGTGTGCTTAATTTGTACGTTTTTTTATTCTTTAAAACTACTTCATATATACATTTTGGAGGCTTTTAAATTTTGAACTCTTGTTTGTATGTGTGTCATTTCCTTTTGTTGCATTCACAGTCTGAGATTAGATTCAATTTCCAAAAAAATGCTGCAAAACACATCTGTGTTAGTCTATGAAAATAATAACCTGAGTATCCACCTCTGGCTGCCTCATAAGATTATATAGGAAAGAATCTATGAAGGACAGCATACAATTCACAAGCTGATTTTTGCACTTTGGTGAATCCGGTGAAGAACAGGAGTCTCCGAGAAGGAAGCAAATCCACTAAAAGTAATCCAAGCCCAGAGTAAGTCATCAATATAAAGAACCGTATGTGATAACTGGATATAAAAATTCTTTTCCTACAATAATTAGAAGCGTCTCGATCTTATCCCTGACTCAACACTTGTGCTGATGTTAAAAACTGGCATGAAGTCATTCACATACGAGGGAGTTACCAGTTTCATTAGTGTCTGATGAAAATCTCAACACATTAATATGACTCATTGCCACAGGATGTTTCCTGCATTCAGTACGAAGCGAAGCTCGTGTTTTCACTGCTTAAAAAAAGAATCTCCCTTGGCTATCATTATCACATTGCTCCATCCAATGACAAGTAACAAGTTTGCACTTGTCAAAGCTCACTCATAGGAAAAGCAGGCAGGCTAGAGCAATCACGCTAAAGGAAATTACAGCATAACTGCATAATCTTTAAACAGTTACTGGAATTTGTTGAACATTTTAGATTTGTAAGCGCAAAAAAATGTAGATTTGATCACTTGATATGAGTCATGTGTCTTTACTCAAGTTAGTCATTACTCACTTTTGTCATTATTTTTGCTATAGTTTGCTCTTGATGTCAGCTTGAATAAACACTGCAGATGTTTCTTGATTTGTTTAGTTTATGATGTAGTCCGACTTCGCCCTCACAGTGCAATGTATGTCAGACAGTGAGAGCTCCATGGGTGGCTTTCCAAAGATGGACCTCCACCCTGCACCGCACTTCAAGGACATGGGGTTGTGGTGGAAAAAGAAGGGGGACAAAGGGCTGATGAGCGGACGTGTGTGAAATACGGATAAACATGTAAAAACCATAAAAATATAGACTTTTTCCAGCTGCTGCCACATGTTGTATCTGAACGCAGAGCCAGCTGCGACTGCTGAAAGCTCAGTGAAAAAAAGACTGTTTTCTTCTCTTAATACACAGCCCTCCAATAAGCCTTTAAGTGGCAATATCTCTATATATTAAAACTCAGTGAAGCATACAAACTCAAAGTACGTCCAACTGCAAATAATCAATTAAAAGCTTTCTGGCGAAAGAAATCAGCTGAGAGATGAACGCTGGGCTAAGCAGGATTCCATGCATTGTGTGTGTGTGTGTGTGTGTGTGTGCACAGCTGTAAATCAATCCAAAAACAACTGTCCCATTAATGACACCTTCAGCGCTGAGATTCGCATCTGCCAGCCAACAAAAGAGTATTTCCTTGTTACAAGTTCTTCTACTTACGCGAAGTCGAAATGCAGAGAAGTTTTGAAACACAGCTTCGCTTTCCCGGGCAGCCTGAGCTTTCCAGGCGCTCATTCACTCCTTTCTTCGGGACGTTACTCTCTTTCCTCCCTCCCACAAACCCGCCCCACTACCATCTGACGCCGTCCTTTTCTCCCCTGTTGACTCCCCTCTCCGCCCCCCTGCTCCCATCCCCCACCCCGTTTGTCCGACAGAAAGAAGAAGAAAGTAGTGGTGTGCGATACTGCAAGATTTGGTATTGATCGATACCAAGTAAATACAGGACCAGTATCGCCAGATACTGATACCGATACCAATATTTTAAATAATTATGAAGAATTTTCATGAAGTTTAAGTGTTTTGTGATATTTTTTTCTTTATTATTATTATTTTTTACTTTGGATCATTAATTAGTTAAAAACCAGAATAAAATTGGGCAAAGTTTATAGGTAAATAGAAAATACTTTATCAAGATAAAAGTTTTTGTTATGAAACAATAGAACAGCAACAAAACAATTTTCTTTTTTCTTAAATAAAGTGTACAAAATGATCATTCAAGAACAAATTAAAACTTTTTTCAGGTAGTGTTCAGAAAGTATAATACAAAAATGTAATAAAAAGTATCCCTTCATTCAATATTTTTCTGGATTTTTTTCTTAAATAAACAAGCTGTACAAAATTATCACTCTACAACCTTATAAAACATTTACGCTTCCGGCCCCGCCCCCTTCTTCCGGCCCGCGATTTGATGTCAAAAATATAAGACATTAACTTTAATAACTTTAAGTTATTTTTTTGACATTTCGCTAACTCTTCTCCTTCCCCCCTGCCCTTTTAATTGGAGGGGAAAGCAAAATATCAAAAAAGTAACTTAAAGGGCCAAATTGTCTTATATTTTTGACATCAAATCGCGGGCCTGAAATAGGGGGCGGGGCTGGGAGTGCTGACAAATTCCTTTTTTCCCAAGTAAAATGTGTTACGTGTCACATGACGGTATAACATCAAAACACTGTGGGGAGGGGGAGGAACAAAGTGTGCCTGCTCTGTGCTGTGACGGGAGCAGCACTTAAACAGTCAGCTCACATATTTGATGAAACCGCAGCACTGCATACAGGAGAGAAACTGAAGCTGAAGTATTGATACAATACCAACGTTGGTATTGATATTATCGATATTTGGATCGATTTGCCCAGCCCTAGAAGAAAGGTTGTGAGAGATGATGAGAAAGATGATGACCAGTTCCTGGATTTTCTTCCTCTAAACTCTTTGAGTAAATACACTGAGCGTGATCTGTTCACGCCCTTTCTTTGTCTGTTGTTTGTTTGTTTTGTTTAATCTTTGCAGCTCTTAATGGGTACTGCTGAAATCGGATCAGATTTTGTCACATGAAAATATGCATAATCATCAGGTATATTGAATCTACAATTATATCAATGAAATTCTGAATACATAGCTAATATCCATGATAATCAACCCCCCAAACTGCATAGATTTAGGTGACATACTCATCATTTTACTGGGTGATTTGATGATATTTAATTTTTTATGCTATTGGCTGGTTTAGGACAGCTGTTTATAGCTGGAGGACTAGAAACTGTCTCCAAAAGTAAAGGTCAAGTTCTAAACAGGCTTAAATTGGGCATCTCTTTCTTGAGTGTCATATTCTGACAGTCTGAAATTTGCCCTGCATGAATATTAATTTACCATATTTTACATATTTAAAGTATGCATATTTTCTGTCTCATATATATATATACTGTTACAATGGTGGCTGCTCATATTAAACATGACTAAAGTTTCAAATCAGAGGTCAGCATATGTTTAAGTAATCCTTGTGAGCCAAAACCTCTGGTTTCAGGCGGCTTTGAATGTTAGCTTTCAGATCATTTTTCTGCTCTTGCCTCTGTATGATGTAAAAAAAAAAAAAAAAAAAGGAAAAAAGATATGTTTATGATATGAGATATGCTTAATACTGACCTCTCAGGCACACAGCTCTGGCTGTGATTACAGTGCAACTGTTCAAAGCTGAATGTGTTTTTCAGTGCTAAAGAAACCTTTCAGATGGGAGGTTAAACATCTTCAAGAACCTAAAAGAAGCCTGGTTGCCTTTGAGTTAAGTACTTTAGAATGGCATGACTGAACTGGATGGCTGAGAACATACACAGATGATGTTTATGAATGGTTTTGCACTGGCTGGATCAGGTCAGAGTACTCATCTAACCTAAGATAACCTTAAGTACCAATCATTTAAGGCTCCAGGGGAATTTTCATACATAAGCCTTCCTCTGCATGATCAGTGTAGTTTGACCTAGACTAGAGGTATCCTTTATAGGCATATTTGTAAAACAAACTCATAGTGTCATAGTCTATTTTCTCAGGTCTCTATACTGATTTCTGAGTACTGAGTGTACTGGCTTTACTGATTTTTTTTTTAAAACAGTGCTGGACCTCCCACAGTGCCCTGTGCACTTCTCCCCCACTCTACTCTTTTCACTCCCCATGTAGTTTAAATGCCATCATTGATTTTCATTAGCTTTTGTCTGCTCTCTCCTGTAGTTTATGTTGTCAGTAGTCTCCCTATGCTCCACTTTTCTGTCTTCTCTTTCACCTCAACCACCGCCTGGTCACAGCAGATGGCTGCCTCTCCCTGAGACTGGTTTTGCTGGAGTTCTCTTTCTGTTACAAAGGAGTTACACCTCCCCAGTATTGCCACAGTTCCCCTTACATTATAAAATGTATGAGATGGCTGCTGTAGCCTCAAAGCTCAAGGCACTTTATATCATTTGAGAACTCCGACTTAAACTCATGGGATTGCTTTTTTGTTTATTTTATATTTTGGCAAAGCAGTTCCCCAAGCCTTATTAAGCCTTATCACAGATAAGCTCTATAGTTTTCCATTTTGGTAAGAAAAGGCAACATATAGTCTAGACATGGTCCAGTTTGTATCTTCTAGTTTCACATGTGTCACTGTGATATATTGTTTGGTGTTTCTTTCTATATTTTGAATGTTTGTGACTAGGCCACTCAAGCTTCACCACATTGGTTTGCACTGCATTCCTGTTGCATACATTTTGAACACGCCATACACAAAACCTAATGATTAAATAAAGGGCAAGAAACTCCCCTTCCTTGCCCGTTAACTCCAGATTTCATTTCCTCTCTGGGATGCTGCCGTGGGATTTCTTTCTTCTTCTTTCTTTTGCTGCCATTCTGGCATTCTTCACAGACTCACACTTTACAGTTTATTTCCTCACTCACACGATGCCACAGTTCTGCACTGTAGCTGAGCCGCTGTATCATTTGGGTTGCCCTGCCTTCAGGACTTCCTCTTTCCACACCAGTTCTGTCTGTGTGTCTCATCTTGGTGAGAACACTGTGGGAGGCAGAAAACTCTGTAAATAAAGACGTGCGGTTATGACATAGCCAGGAAGATGTTCTTAGCTGCTGGGTAACTCCATGAGAAATCCAGACAGGACTTAGGAGACACTGGGAAAGATGAGTGGGTTTGATGGTTAGTGACTGTGGGGAGGAAGTTATGATGCCATTCCTGGTGCATGTGTTTACAGATTTGGATGTGGGTGTATGTGAAAATAATGTCTGCCTGGTATAATTGTGTTAATTGCAGTAGGGCTTTTAATATGTAGCCTTACGCTTTCTAAAACTATCAATACATAAATCATGCCAGAAAAAAACAAAAGACATGATCTAAATGGTAGTTTTTAAGTTTCTAATAAGAAGCTGACTTTGTAGGTTATTTCACTAGTGGTTATACTTTAACAGTATATTAATCATATAATTTTGCATGCATAATGAATATCCTTATGTAGCTTTCAGAGCAGAGGCTAACATCACACACACACATACATGCTTGGGTCAAAAACACATAACACTTACCATGCATCTTTTTTTTAATGGTTTTTCTATGACATTGGACAGTATTGTTCAAAATAATTATTCCTTGTTAGCTAAATCCTCAAATGCAGCTGCCATGATGTGTAGCAGGAAGCTGAACTCAATTTCGGGAAACAGGCAGCAGTAACAAAAAAAAGTCACCTTTTACTGAGGTCAAATTCAGAAAGATCCAAAATGGCATGAGACCAAAGAGCAAAAACACACAAGGCGGGGGTAAACAGGAGCAAATCTGGCAAAGACAAAGGGAGACTGCAACTATATATACAGAGAAGGGTAATTAGGGCAAAGTGGAGACATCTGGGAAACTACACACAGACCTGGGGAAGTAAAACAAGAGAAAAATGTTTATCAAAATAAAACAGGAAGTAGCATAAAAGAGGGACACCTAACACAGAGCCAAAGACCTGACAACACAATTCAAGGGAACACTGGGGATGCCAGACTAAACTAAACCAAGGGATCAAATATAAATAAAAACTGAAAAATACCAAACAGAACATAAAGTAACAAAAAATAAAGATTATGAATCTTCAAAACCTGATACAAAAAACAAATACAAAGAAATTCAAAACCCCGGGAATGAAAGAGGCAGAAGCAAGAAAACATGAACCTAAACTCATAAGAGACTAATGGTAACAGAAGTAAAGAAATCCAGGACTGTAAACTGAGGACTCCAAACAACAAGACACAAGAACCATAAGTGCAAAAATGGAAAATCCAGGACCATGACAGTGGTTTGGTAATATGAAATGGCAAAAGAATAACCTGCATGTGGGGACAACATGCCATTTTACACCATGTTCTCCCCACTGAGGACACTCTGTTCTCCTTTCATTTAAGGTTGTAAAATAACACAGAAAACAACTTTATCTATTAACCCATAATCTCATGATATTACTTAGTTGAAACAACTCAAAAACCTTTGGGAAAACAACTTCCCAGGATTCCTCTAACCTGTTTCCAGTGTTCTTTAATACATAAGCAGTGTGTATTTAAGAACACAAGACATCAGGCAACAATGAGTATAAAGGGCAAAGGTTAAAAAAAAAAACTATGGGATAGCACATATTTTATTAATAAAATTTGTTTTTACTTATGTCTTGGGGTGGAGTCATTGAATTACTGACAAAGTTAGGGTAATTTAGGGTAATAACCATTTAGCGTAATTGTTGTTGTTAGTTAGTTTGTGGAGACCAAAACAGATTTAAAGGCGGGGGTTTACATGAGTTACAGTTATAAGAGATGTTTCTTTCTGTATCTCCTCAGTGTTTAAAGAGCAATTTTTTCTGAGTACAAACTTCAAACTCCTTATATTTTATGTTGCTTGTGCTTCTCTAAAATTTTAGTTAGTAGTTTTAAAACATTTGGTCTTCACCAAACATGGTGCAATGCATTATGGTCAAACATCTCCACTGTGGTTGTCTGTCCAAAGGACATCGATCCACAGGTTTTGTGTTTTGTTTTGTTTTTCAGATGCTACTTTGCTGACCAAAACTGTGCTGCCATGGTCATTTTTTTAGAGAGAAGAGTCTTTGTGCTGGCAACCCTTCCAAACAAGTCATACTTGTTCAGTCTTTTTCAAATTGTACTGTCATGAACTTTAACACTTAACATGCTAACCGCATGGCCATAGCCCACATGACTGCATGTGTAAGGCCTGTTGCAACACCTCTCTGTAGTACTTTCTGGGGCTTCAAGAGATGATGAGACAGATTTTCAGGCTACAGCATTTCACACTTACAGACAGAAGGAACAGCATGTTAACGCTGTCAACAATAATACCCCATCTATCGGCTGATTTTGATAGACTTTGATAGTGTGAGAGCTTGAATAGTGTAAACACAAATGTCACTGTAACAAAACAGAACAGTCAAATTTTCTTCATCCAGCCAGTCCTTTAGAAAATAATCCAGTTAACTGAAGGTTTAGTGAGGAAAACATAAGCATACAACAGGCGACAGTGTGGTCACAGACCTTTAGAAAAAAGGGGAATACATCATGTCCAATTTTGTTTAGTGGGATTTCCCAGCAGTGTACAGTTTGATGTTGGAAATGAGGTCAGAGACAACGACACAAATACAGCATGACAGAGGTGACAGAAGAACTTTGGACCACTTAAACACAGCAAATGCTCTCATTTTCCTGCTGTGTTAAGTGGTCCAAAGTCTTGTGTCACCTCTGTCATGCTGTATTTGTGTCGTTGTCTCTGACCTCATTTCCAACATCAAACTGTACACTGCTGGGAAATCCCACTAAACAAAATTGGACATGATGTATTTTTTTTTTTTTTTTTTT
>JAMQGT020005930.1:0-13126 GCA_024447675.2 Pterophyllum scalare
TGTGTGTTTTTCTGTACATCTAGTAATCTGTGCAAATAAAAAAACATGTAAACAGACTGAATGAACAAAATTCCATCCTTCCGTCAGCAGGGTTCTAGCCAGCTCAGTAAATCCATAGACATATGCACTGACGTATCTGCAAGCACACGAAAAAAGACCCACTTCCGCAATTAAGGTCATGTGCCTTATGGTACAAGCCAACTGCTATAGAGTTGTGGTATGGCGGGGCCCTCTTGCCTGCAGCCAGGGACTCCTGGAGGTCTGGGCGATGCCAAAGCGTATGAACGGATGCAGTACGAAGGTTGTATGTACACAAAACACGGCGACAGCTGAGGATTTCAGGTTACCAAAAACTCTCCAAAAGCAATCGACCTTAAAAAGTCACTAAAGCCGCTAAATCTGCTAAATCTAGCAACAAATTGATAAGTTGGGAGCACTGCCATGCTGTCACTTCCTGCATGATTTACATTGAAGCGGTGAGGGAGAGAGGCGGGGCAGTGTGAAGTTGTGCAGAGACAAACTGGGAGAAGAGAAAGGTGAACTGGTGGATCTACAAGTATGATTGTAACGTGCCATAGACTATATCGATATAAACGATATTGTCTCATCTTATATCGCGTATGAAAATATATCGATATTTCTTAAAACCTCGATGTATCGCCCAGCCCTACATGAAACCATGACTAAGTCAGAGAGTAAGTCTCCCAATGACTGCATTCACGCTTGGTTGTTTACAGGTGCCCTCCTGAGCTGTGATCATCCAGCATGCCTTTTGGTGCCAAATGTGAAAAGACACTTGGAGCTGAAGCTGGCTAATAACACTCTGCCTGTATCCAACCAACTCAGCAACTTGGTTACAGCTTAACAAGCTCTTAATTACAGCGTGCAGAGCTTCCAAACATTTCAGCAGCTCAGGCAGAAAATGTAATTAATTAACTGGATGTGGGGAATGTGTCTATTCTAAGGACGAGAGAAGGTGTGTTGTTCTTGGGTGAGAATGCCTAGCTGTCAACAGCAAGCCTGAATACTGAGAGAATTCACACTGAATGCAAGTATTGCTCCATTTTGTTCACAATATTTATGGCCTTACAAGCATTTTGTCTCAATTTAGGCAGCCTTTTCAAGCCTGACAAGATCACTAGAGGAAAGACAAATGGGTTGATTTGTTGAGTATAAACCCCATCTCTCTCTATTGCAGCAATGCACTGGCTTGTCTGTCAAATCCAGTTCTGCAGTACACAGACAAGTGCAGAACATCTTCTAGTGATTATTAACGGAAACAGCCAGCGAGTTGGAACGTGTTCCACTGTTTTACAGCAAGTTCAGACACAGGACTGTTAGTGTGGCCTAAGTGTCAAACAGTATGAAAGAGCACAATGAATCGGACACAATGCTACAACACTATGACTTAATATTTCCATACTGATTGCTCTGTCAAATAAAATTACAAAAATCTCTTTGTAAGGACAAAAGCAGCCTCGTATCTACAAAAATGATGAAATCATTTCATGGCAGGTATGGTGTAATCACATTTGTGTTGAAGGCAAGTGTTGAGTAATGAGGAGATGGTGAGGGAAGTTTGAGCAATAGCAAGAAAGGCCGATACATGTGAAGCCCATGTTCCTTATGAGTGTCTGATAGAACAAGCATATGATGGGAGAAAACACAGACTTACAACCCCCCCCCCAGTCTTTGTTCTCACCAGTACTCTTTGTGCATTTGTGGGTGTGTGAGTGTAGACAAACAATGCTGTCCCGCACAGCCTGGGCACCATCGTTGTGGAGGGAGTGAAAGAAAAGCATGAAAAGAGGAGGGCTGGGTGGTATTCAGGCCGTATGGCCTTTTCCTTTAAACTGTGTGTGGGAAGACCTCCTGGGGCAGACAGACACGCCATTCCTTCACCCACAGACATTATATTATACCAGCCCACAGAGGCAATGCAGATGAGTGAGGAGGGGGGAGGTGTGGGTAAGACTGAACAGTGAAACTTTTCAGACTGAGAGGGGATAAAGATTGGCCACTGCCCCATCAATGCAGATGACACTCATTAATATTACTCAACCCAATGGTACCAACACTCCCGCCCAGCTCAGAGCAGGAAATCTTATGAAATTAATCATTTATTTCTCTTTACTAAACTTTACATTGAAATTGACAAGTAATATCTGTAAGTAATCTGCCTCTGATGGCCAAAAGTTCAGGAGAAAAGTAGAAAAAACAAGAAAAAGTTAAAATCTTAAATAGTGTAGCTGACATTTAAGGACATGACCACTGCCCTACACCCAAAACTTTAATTTTCACCTCACTTTAATACTTTTAAATAATCAGCTGTGATAAACATCAACACCACAACATAGGTGGATGAAGAAAAAACACGATTTTCATTAAAAATAAAGAGACTTAGAAAAAAGTCCTAGTAGTTAGACCTCAACGATCAACTTCAATTGTTAACTTACGCTTACCACAAAACATACTTTAAGTTAGTAATATTCACGTTAATTTTCCGATTATACTTTGAGGAAAAAAAAACTAAGACTGTGTTTACTTACCCAGAATAGAATGTTGAATCCAAATAAAAAGTATTTCACACAGCAGCTGACTTCGGCTCCTTTAAAATGACGGTGTTTTCTACTCATTCTTCCAAAGATAGTGGTGGCTAACTGACAAAGCTAGGTAACTACTATGACTGATACTAATCCAAAGCTAGTTCTTAAACAACTGAATACAGGATTAGCTGGCTCCATTAGCTAAACAACTCCGAGTTTACTCGTCCGAGTACGTTAAATCAGACATATGTGGCTAATTATCTTTGCCTCTCCTTAACCATTAGCTTGCTAGGCCAGCTAGCTTGCAGCCTCTATAGTTAGCATTAGCTGCTAACAACAACAAATCCAGGAGCACTTAAACTAAGGCACATAGACATTCATCTGCACTTCCGTCGACATTCAAGCTGCCTGGTGTTAATGTCGCTGCGCACAATGGAGGATCGAGTTAAAGCTGGCGGTGTTTCAGCTACACCTCCCCAATATTATCTGTGTTACTGCAGCGTCGTTTGGAATCTTCATCCTTGTTGTTTTGTGCTGTAAAACAAGTCCCTGCTGTCAAACGGGAAAGCCTCTGCGCTGCCTTTCGCCCTTTTCACCTCAAGAGCGGCCTCTTGTGTCTCGACGAAGGTCCTCAGCCCAGCCTGACCACAGACAAAAAGCGCGATGTGCGTGAGGGTACTTAAAAGCCGCAATGGGAAGTGCCCAGGTTCTTAATGTCAGTTCAATTTGAGTAAAGAGTGTACAGTGAGCAAAAAGAAAAAAGAAAATAGAAAAAAAAAGAAAAGAAAAAATTGGAGGCAAGACAGGTATAAGTAGCAATATTAACAAATCATACATGATTATTCATCCACCCATCCACCCGTTTTCTTATTTGATTCATTAATTGTCATTATTTACAGCTTTTCCTTCACCTGCCATGACGCATTAAAAAGTCTGCAGTGAAAAAGGTAGATTAGGAATAACACACTCTAGTAAACAGAGGGCACTCGAGCGCAATTATTTATTTATCATTTCAACCAGTATTTTCTGGCATTGACAGGCTGAATAATTTCACAGCTGTGGTGAGCCACTGAAGTAGAAATATAGACAACTCCAGAATATGTGAGATGTTTTGAAACATGATCAAATGAAAAAGGAAGCGAACAATCTGTTCTGAACAGTGTTGCCTCATTTGAACTTCTGTCAGGAGTCCTACAGATGGCAGTCTATGATCCTGCGATAAATGTGCTTCCTTTTCCACCTCTGGGTGCTCCTGTCTGGGGCATGCCAGCCTTCTGTCACCAGAAATGTGCAGTATGTTGTACTGACAGTGAACACAACACAAAACTGTAAGACTAAATAGATCAACCTGCAAATGTGAGCTACATGTAATAGTTTGTACTCTACTTTCTACTCTTAATATGGCATAAACTAGCACATAATAAGATGAAATTGCAAATAAAATATATACATTGTCACACAATTGTTAAAGAGCCTTATGGTTGCAGCGATACATTCAATAGTCTATTTAATACCTCATAAAGTTGAACTGATTATAGAATAAAATAAAACACTACTTTAATATAAATGTATTTGTATAAATGTGGGGATGGTAAAATATATAAATATATATGGATTGCTTCTTTTCTATGACCAGCTTCACCTTTTATTCAGATATGCAGCTATAACAATGGACATAACTAGCGAAATGCTACTATTCCTTACTAGGGTAGGGTGTTATGAAAGACAATAATAAAGACAAACTGGGAATATTTAAATATTTGGTGTGTCATATATTTTATTATTCTGCTTAAAATCATTCAAAGATCATATAGTTATGAAATGCAACATGGGTTATAAAATGCAGGCATGCAATTGTGAAACCAAAAAAAAATAAAAAAAAATGCAATAACCCTGCTTTTTAAATTCAAACCTAGAATGATTCCTGTTAAATGTCTGAGAACTTCTGCAGTCCATCTGGAGGCGACCCAGTTTGAACTCAAGCCACAACAGTGATAGGCCTGATCCTGCTGAAGGAGCTGGGTCACCATGTAGCAGGAGTCCCTGTCACTCAAGAGACACACAGGGTAAATATTTAGAAATGTGCTGATGCTCTTGGCCTGCACGTCAGGGAATGAAGGAATGATCTGTTGTGCTAGCGCATGACGGGAGAAGGTCGGGTAAAATGGTTCCACACTTGAAACATAAAGCTAGTTCTGGCAGCAGTTATGTTTGCAGCTAAGTGCCACCATCACCATCATGTCAGCATATTGCATTTTCCAGCTGTAAGCTCTTTTTTTTTTTTTTTACAGTATACATATGCCTGCAAGTTAATTGTGATGACACCTCTTATAGCAATCACGTTTTAAATAGCGCCCAACTTAGCCGCTGAAATGGAATGAAAAGAGGTGCAAATCGAGTACAAGGAGAAACAATAAAAGTGATTGAGAGTGTACATTAGAATTTTTTTATGCATTTGAAATACATACTCGTCCTCCAATCATCTTCCCAGAGTCACTTCATTACATACAACATTCTTCAAACCTTTTTTTTTTCACACAAAAACCTAACAACATCTTGAGTCTCTGAACTTGTGTGACATATACTTTTACTTCTGAACCTCGTTCTAACAGGCAGTAAAATATATTTTTAATCCATTCCTTGCGACAACAGCAACAAAAAAAACAGTTTTTTGACATCTTTCTTTTAACTTGGAAACAGTGTTTGATTGAACAGTTGTATCGATGCCCCATCTTTCCTCCACATAACTCTTTTATTTAACATTCCCTTTTTTCTGTCATTCTTTGTCAGTCCGTCTATGAAGCTTACATTCATTTCAGCAAATTCAGTACTCAGAGCAACATCTATACACTGTGCTAAGCTTGTTATTGCACTGTGATATTTATGCATATGACTTACTCTGTAATGGTTACAGCCAATAAAAAACATGCGCCCTGCCTACCACTGTGTTTTTGCAATGGAAAAGGGAAGGAAGCCCATTTTTCTCAGTCCTGTCTAAGTGAGTTTTCAGTACAATGAGAATACCTCAACCAAAGCACCGTACAGTCCACTGAGGGCTATACTGACATGTTACCCAGTTCCTTATGCCTTAACATTTGTAGGCCTCAGCCCCATTTTTGAACTGCAGCATGAAGATAGTTCATTAATAAAGCTGAAAGCTGATACTTTGAACACTTTAACTGCACTTTTTGACTGTGAAGATTCTGTATGTTTGTTGTGAAAGTGAAAAAAGATATAATATGAATTTAAAGTGATTTGAAATATCTTTGGTTATTTCAAGTCTGTACTTTTTGGCATGTGAGAAGCATACAAGCCACAGTAACTGTGCTGTGTAAAAAGCTTTTCTTGGCAAGCCATACTTTGAATGTGAGCCATATGAAATACTATAAACTACCTTGATGCAACATATATCAGTACAGGATCTGCAGTCAAAGTTACTTATGTAGTATTTATCTAATATCAGTCTGATGAAACTTCACAAGAAACTCTGTTACTTGGTGATCCAATTCCACAAAACTCTATGAAATCTGAAATTATTCTTTAATCAACATCCAATTACACCTTCACAGGTCACTGGAGATGGTGCTTCTCTTCACCCTCAGGCTGCCGCCCCAGCCACGGGGACAGGTGTTGTAGGAGTGCAGGCCAGGCGAGCGGAGGCCTGAGTCTTCGGATTCAATAGAGGCATCCGAGTCGGTCAGGGAGCGAGTGTTGTAGAGCCGCACAGGTGAGCAGATTCTCTGAGTTGGAGTCGGGGGAGGGCTGGTGAAAGTAGGGGACTGTGCCCCCAGTGACCGTGACTGGAAGAGGTTGACGGATGTTTTTTGACTATCATAGCCATGTTGGGAATTTCCCAGGGGTGAGATGGGAAGACTGTGACCACTTAGTGCACCAGGGGAGGGGCTGTTTTTACGTTTGGCCGCATTGATGATATTTTTGGCCAGGAGGCGATGGTTGGCTTTAGAGTCTAAGTTATTAACAGTGGAGGACATGCAGCGATTGTCTTTGAGTGGGGAAACAGGGGAGGTGACAGAGGATGTGTATAGAGGTTTAGTGGTAGAGAGAGAGAAACTGGTTTGAAAGTGTGAAGGAGACTGAGAACGTGAGCCCCATGGAGGAGAGACAGGAGATGTGGCTGTAGATGTTTGGGATGGTCTAGATGTGGAAATGGAAACATTAGAGAACTGGGTGTTCTGGCTTACTAATGGTGATTGGCATCTTGACCCCCAAGGAGGAGGTGTGGTTATATAAGTTTTGGAAGGTCTGGATGTAGGAAATGAAGAACTAGTGGAAAACTGGGTATTCTGGCTTACTGCTGGCGACTGGGATCTAGATCCCCAGGGAGGTGTGTGTGGAGAAGTAGCTGGAGATTTCTGGGGTGGTTTAGATGAAGAAAAGGTGACACCAGTGGAGGACTTGTTGTTCTGGCTCCCCATTGGGGATTGGCACATTGCACCCCAAGGAGGAGAAAGAGGAGAAGGAGATGTAGAAGTTTGGGACTGGCTGACCATTGGGGACTGGCATCTTGAGCCCCAAGGAGGAGAGCATGGAGAGGTGGCTGTAGATGTTTGTGAGGGTCTGGATGTGGAAGTGGAGGTAACAGCAGAAAACTGGATATTCTGACCGGTCATAGGGGATTGGCATCTTGAATTATTAGGAAAAGATACAGGGGATGTGACTGAACGGATAGAGCTGCTGAAGGGAGAGGGGCTTGTTTGGAGGCTGGAAGTCCAGGTTCCAGTAGCTGGGCTGCCTGGTCCATGCGTGAGGTTAGGTGTCCTGGTTGGTGTAGGTGTCTCACTGGGAACTTCAGCAGGAGAGGACTCCTTTGTTGTCTGTTGGACCAGGACATATATTTCTTTAATCTCTTAGAAGCATACATTCAAAAACACAACACATAAATATGCAAGAAAAGAGAGATCGTAGTATTGTAAAGCATGGGAATAAATGAATAAATCTAAAAGGTTTTCAGTTAAACTATGTTTGGATGTGTTGTTCAAAGAATCTTTACAAAATGCACCCATAAGTAAAAATGAATAATCTTAATAAGTGAATCTGTTATGATAAAACAGTGCTCAGCCTGTGCCTCAGCAGCATTCAGGTTATGTTTGTGCATTCCCTCCTTCTATATGTGTTTCTTCAGCCCTCTTAATCCTGGCACACATAGGCCCTGTCTTAAGTGTCTCTCTCAGGTTACTGTCATCTGGCTTTCCTGTAATGGTTAACCTTTGCAGAGATATGAAGTTACTTGACAGAAGCAAGGGTTGCATCCATCTTATGTCTATTCTAATTAGGGAATACTCCCACTCAGTATGATATTATGATGAAACTGACCTGCTAGGATCAGCTTCCTGAGGAGTTATGGTCTCGTAAGATGAATGTTAATGGTCATATTTCAAATGTTCAGAGCTACTTTGAAAGAAAACAAGGCCCAGGTCAAGAGTCATAACATTCACCCCCCCCCCCCAAGGCCAACCAGGGCAGAGTTCAGGTCTTAACATGAACGTACATAACTCAAGTTGTTATGGAATTTAAAACAGAAAAAAAAAGAAAAGAAAACGAAAAGAATCTTGTAATGGAAGACTTCAACTTTTGTTTTTTCAGATCTTTAAATGTCACACACTGTGTAACAAAATAGATCTGCCCCCTGCCGCAAGCTCTCTGTGTACTTCAAGGAGGCATAGATTTTATTAGTGTGTTTCCAGTGATTGCATAAAAGGTAGAAAAGTGAAAGTGACAAACAATTAACAATGAAAAAGCCAGTGAAGTCAGGAAACGAGGAAAAAGGTGAGAACGGAATCCTTGTAGAGTGTTAGCACAAAGCTTTAATCAGAGAAGAAACGATTCAGTCTTACACAAAACAATCAGGTAGAGGAGACAGGAACGGCAGAAAAGAGCAGTGAAATGAAACAGATGCAGTCCCTGTAGTCCGAAACAACAGTGCTTGATGACAGAATTACTGCTTCAAGTCATGGAAAACAAAATGTATATATAGCAGGCAGATTTGAAACACCAAAGAACTCAGGCATACACCATATAGTTAAGTAGAGCATGCTGAAAAGCAGAGTAAATTAACATGAAGGCATGAAGACATAAAAGGAGTTCTCTTGCTGCAACATTCATGTCAGTGAACAGCATTAAATTGCAAATCGTAGATCATAAAGCAGATGCTAGACCATCTGTTAAAGTGTTTTGTGAAGCAGCATCACCCAAGTGCCCAGTGGAAAGAGTGTGAGGCTGTTTCTCATCATATTTTAAAATGTGCTGAAAATGGACGTTCTTGAGTGCCTATGTTCTTTGTGGCTTGGGAATGGCAGTCCATTTTGATTACACCAAGGCACATTTTGTATTTTCTAAGGATAATTACTGGTGTTTGGATTTTTCTTTCTGACAAAAAATATGCACTTAGCTTTGAGGATGAATTTACTTGTGTAATCTTATAAGATACAGACAGCCCCAGCTAAAATAGTTCATCTGTCAGTTGTTCAATGAGAAATTTGAAGATTACACCAAGATTGCAAGAAATTATCTACAATGCAATAAGAGGCACAAGAAGAAGAAGGCACGGGTTAAAAAAACAGTGCAATCAAGTGTAAATTTTAGCCCTTTTAAAATCAGTTCTGCAATCACGTGTTTAGTATCTAGAAAAGATCAAATCCTTTTTTAAACACATTTTCTAAAAACGATACAAAGAGGGTCTCCACACCTGTGGTGCAATCCCTGCCTTTTTGGCAGAAAATGTGGGCCTTGGTGCCTGTACTGATGACCGGGGAGAGGACACCCGGTCTGGAGAAAAGGCAGCCATTGGAGAACTCATCCTTGGATGATGCCCAGATGCTGGATTTGATGGATAATCTGGTCCTCCTGTGGGGCTGAGAGGCAGCTGAGGAGACATGCATTGGGCACTAAAGTGAGAGGGGGGATTGTTAGGGAGGGAAGTCTGTCTGGAGAAAGTTGAAGAGGAGATCAGGTTCCTGGCCTGTGGTGCTCCTTTAGGTAGGGTACTGATGGGGTCTTTGACTGGGTTGAGGATGAAGAGGGAAGAGTTAAGCTGGTATGGCCGGTGCCTCGACAGGTCCATCTCTATCTTGGAGCAGCCATTTTCCAAAGGCGGAGGCTCTGGAACTGGCTCCGGTGCTGGAGGTTTTTTCATTGGTTTCTGCTTGACTGCTTGTTGGGCCTTGAGATTCTGTGAAAGCTGAGCACACATGTCAGAGTTTTTAGCAATAGCTTTGACCCTACCAGGCATGTTTGATGGGTAAACCCAAGATGGTGGCAGAGACATTGTAGGAGAAGGAGATCTAATTTGGCCTGAATTCTGATTCTCAACTATATATTTTTCCATCCTGGACTGACGCTTAGCAAATAGTTCAGCACCTTTCCAGACACATTGGTAAGTGTCTGCTCCGGCCTGTGCTCTGCCCGTGGTCGGGTCCTTGAGCTCTTGAGACAGGAGGCCCATTCTGGAGCGCTTGCTCCCTCTGCCCTGTCCTCTTCCTTGGCAAGAAAGTTGGAGGCTTCTGCACCCAGAGCCAGTAACTCCTCCTCAGATCCTGGCTCAGGCACAGATTTGTGTCCATGTTTCTTTCTGTCATCCACGCCTTGTACCAGACAAAGTAGGTCAGGGTTTGGAGCAACCACTGGTTTCTCTTTGAATGTGAACATTGACTTCTTATTTGCCCTCCTGGCAGCACCCTCCTCAAGTATTCCTGTTTTGATCGGTGTTATCAGCTTCCTCTCCCCGGATGGCTGAGGCACAAAAGTGGAGGGTTTGGGGGCTGTGGGAGGGCCATAATGGGGCATGGGTGGATACTGAGAAACAGAGAAATGAGATGGTGGAGGAGATGAAGGTGACATGACAGGAGACACTGGAGGTGGACTGGAGTAGTAGGTCTGTGGAGGCTGGTTTGTAAATGCTGGTAGAGGCGGTGTGGGATATGATGGAGGTGGAGGCAGAGGTGAGGCCACCACAGGTTGGGGGACAGTAAAAGCAGGGAGAGGAGGTGTATAGTAGGAAGGAGGAGGGGGGATGTCCATGACTGGCCTGACCGTCTCAGGAGACTTCACTGTGGGCGGTGAGAAGAAGGGCCTGGCAGTTCTATTGATGAAGGAGCTAGTCTGCTTAGATGTGGGTACCGATACCTTCTCAGGACCAGAGGCACTGTGACAGCCATTAGGAAGCTTTCCAGTGAGATCTGGCCCTGTTTGTCTCCCATTTATCTCTGCTTCTCCTTCAGCATATCCGGACACTGGTGGATCAGTGTTTTTACTTCCTGGCAGAATCTCATGCTTGGCCTCGTCCTCTAGATCCTCATAAATTTGATCTTGTGCCCCTTCCTCTTCCTCTTGTTCCTCCTTGACAGGGAGGAAATGTCTCTCTTGTATAACACTTTCATCCATTCCTTCTTTAATGTGGAAATCCTTGGCTGGCTCATCCATGATATCTCCCACTGACTGTACCCTTGCAGGTGGTGAGAAGACCGGCTTGGCAGCGCTATTCTTTAAGTTCAGGTCTCTGTTCTTTTCCTCACTGCTCCTTTCTGCCCATGTCGGTTTGTTGGATGAGGGGTCTGTTTTCACATTCTCAGCTTTGTCCTCCTCTGACCCTTCTCCACAGCTCTCAAATGTGAAGGAGTTGACTCTCTGCTTACGGCGATTAAAGAGCTGCACACCCCTGGATTTGGAGTTGGAAGGGATGGTGAGCTGAGCAGCAATGATCTGGCTCTTGATGCGAGCCTCCTTTAGCTCCTTCTCTGACAAACTGGCACTCCTGCTCAGATCTAAAGTGAAACATACAAGGAAAAACAGGAGAGGAAGTTCAATTTATATATATATATTATATATATATATATAAAAGCAAATCTTCTTTTCTATATTAAATTTTAAAGGGAGTCATACTTTGGTAGACTTGGCAATGTGCTGCTATACAGAGACAACTCCCTAACACGTAATTAAAGTTTGCCAAACTGCTTTTATGTACAAATAGACAGACCCAGAAAGGACAGACTTTTAACAAGTGTGGGATTGAAAGATTTTCTTTAAAAACCACACAACTGTTTTGGCACCATGTGGTTTTGATTGCCTTTTTTTTTTTTTTAAAGAGTACTTTTGATTTCAACCAATGTAGCGAGAAAAAAGGTCTTGTGGACATTTGACTCAGCAAACCAAAACTGCAGACACTGAGCCAGGAGACGTAGACAGAGAAACATTTGAAACAAACATGTTAACAGCTGCTTTATTTTAAAAAAAAAGAGAGAGAGATCAAGGTCAGTGCTAAAAGCTACAAAATAAGAAATTACTGTCAGTCAGTATTGTACCTTGATTTTGCAGTTTTGCTGATTACTGGAATTATAAAATAATTAATAGTTTGTTTTCTGAGCTCAAGAGCTCCCTTTTAGGCAACAGAGCTATTTCCTCTGCCTTATGCAGTAGTCCCTCCCTGAGCATTCCTCCACCACTGAGAAAACTCCCTGCCTGTGCTTCCAGCATGCCTTTGGTTTCTCTCTGTACTTAATTTGTGCAGTACTGCAGCTCAAACCCTTAATAGACCACTTTTACAATCTAAAACTCCGAAAAGTGAAAATTTTCACATTTCATTAACATATAAATATATAAACATACTATACAATTAAGTGTTCCCGTTTAAAATATAGCAAGTACATCACTCTTCAAAGTTCATGAGAAGAAAATCAAAATTGCATCTTTTGCTTTCTTAGCACTATAAAAACTTGCAGTCAGGGTCTCTTAGTCGTTATGGTGACACATCTGGTAGATTATTCACTGAATGCATTTTACTCTGATGGAAGATATTTAAAATCCCTGCAGGACGTTTCTCAGACAGCTAACTCAGCCATGACTGTTTTTTCATTTATTAAGGTGATGAATCCAGACAGCTACATTATTCGATGTAATCATGTGCCAATCATAATAATTATGCATAAATCAGTCACTTGTAAAGCTGTCCTATAGAACTGACTCTGCCTGCAGTTTTTCCTGGCACAGAGTGCAAAACTAACATGATCATTCCCCCAGTAAAAAGGAATAATATGCATCTGTCACTGATTTGACAGACTAAGTCTGCCCTTCAGTAATTGAATTAACTCCTCCTGAGGTACTCAGCTAAAGTTCAAGCACATATGTGTGACATCACATCTTTATCGTTTTTAGTTTATGAAATCGTGCACTCTAGGACCCACTCTGATAAGAAGCAGTGAGTCAACAAAGTTATCCTCTGTGATGATCACGCTGGTTATGTCTGCAAAGAAATGGATCTGTATGGACTATGTTAAATCATGCACCTGACACCAGTAGAGATATATTTCCCGCATTAGATATTTGTTCCAGTATAACAAGGATAAACACATTACCGCACTTTAGACAAGCAGTCCTCTCACAACTATTGGCATGAACATATATCACCTTCTTTTATAGACTGCAGCAGAGAAATGAACCCACCTATCTCACAGGTACTTTATGTATACTTGCTGCCTTTTATCATTGTTGTCACCACCAGGGGTCCCAGTGATGAGTTTCATGAGTAATTTGCTGTTTATAATTCATGCTGCCTGAATATACCAGAA
>JAMQGT020005931.1:0-89588 GCA_024447675.2 Pterophyllum scalare
ATTTCTGCTTGGTTCAGTTGCTGGTGTTCTGCTGCTTCAGAGCTGATATGAAGGCAAAAGTACCTCAAATAAACTACTTGTTATGACCAAGGTGTGCAGAAGAGCAATTCTGAATGCACAATATCTCAAACCTTGAAGTAGATGGGCTACTAGCATGCACGAGTGTCACTCCTGTCAGCTAATAACAGGAGCCTAAAGATTAAAAAAAGATTGCCTGGTCTTGATTTCTGCTGAAACATTCAGATGGTAGGATCAGAATTTGGGGTAAACAAAATGAAAGCATAGTATCCATCCTGCCTTGTATCAACAGTTCAGGCTATTGGAGGTGGTCTTTAATGGTGTACCAACTGATCATTGCTGAAATTTACAGCCTACCTATGTATAGTTTTCTCCATCTGGCAATCTGGTGGATGAGTCTGGGTTTGGTGGTTGCCAGGAGAATGGTACTTATCTGACTGCACTGTGCCAAGTGTAAAGTTTGGTGGAGGGGGATTATGGTGTGGGGTTGATTTTCAGAAACTGGGCTCAGCCCCCTTAGTTCCATTGAAAGGAACTCTTAATGCTTAATGTGATTGTTTATTGTGCATTTTCACTACTAGTATATGCCCATTCTAGAATTACTGTTTGATCTGTTTGTGCTTTTTGTCTAGAAATGAAAACGTTGTGATACTTTCATAAGGTATCGTGGGTGCATAAAGGCAAAAACAGGGCTTTTTAGCCTGTTGCGAGTTGGTTGCCAGGTAGCCTTATGGCATCTCATTATATATGAGTAACTGAAGTTCTGTAGATATAAATTAGTTTTTATTGTTCTGAAATAAAGATGATATGATGGTTTTGTAAGGTGTTCTAGTTGCATAAATGCTAAAAACAAGTCATTTTAGCCCACTGGTATGTGATTGCTGGGCAACATGATGACATCATAATATCTGTCATAGATAAGAACTTTCAGGGGTCCAAGATGTACCTGTGTGCCAAGTTTGGTTGCTCAACTCCTGATCGTGCTGGAGGAATTTGCAGCTAAAGAAACAAGCACACGCACACAGACAGATTTTGCTCTGTGTAAGGAGTAGAGGCAGATATTTCTCTCTGCAGAAACAGTGCTGCAAAATACACAAACGGAGACACACACAATAATACACGCAACTCTTGCTCTTAGTGACCATGGTGGGTGGAGCTAAGCGTTCAAAGGTGTGGTCACACTTCACTAAAGCTAATGCTGCAAATGTGTGTCGCCACAAGTGCATAAAGTCTTTTGCACATAATGCAAAAATCGTGTGTGAATTCATTTGTGAGGAACATAACAGTTATCCATGTCTGAATCAGAGTGATGTCACTTTAAGAGACTGATAATGCAAATAATGTTACATATCCCCTGCCTGAAAGGGCTATAGGGGAGTGAGTTTGCTGTTTTAAAGAACAGCTAAGTGTGCGTTGGGAGTTCAGGTAGGGTCATAGTTTAACCTGAAACCTGATGTGTTTTTTCATGCGTTTCTAGCAATTTGTGAGCAAGAAATATGCCACCACATTAGAGCACTGGAGCCACAGTGCAGATACTGTTGTTTTAGAGACAAATCATTCCATCAGGATGTGACTTAATTATCAGGAATTAGATTACATTCGACTAGAAGAAACCTTTTTTTCTGCTTTTTAACTCTTAATAACAAATTAAGTGAGTTGCTCTGAGGTGCAATTTTGCAGCTTGTACTCAATGACATCCTCCGTAGCTCATGGAGATGCAACATTATTCACTGAGTTGAGGCCAGATTTAAGCTTCAGATGCACAATCTTGGCTTCTGATAACATCTATTAATTCTTCCCAGTGTCAGTCATATATTATCATCCATTGTTTTCTGTCTGGAAGCAAGACAGTGAATTTATTCTTAATGGGTCCCAAAGTATGCTCTTATCGTATGTGTGTTTTTTACATTAATGGATGGGGCCTGGGCCATGTCTTTGTTCTTTATGCATGTGATATCACTAAGTATGAATATGTTTCTTGTTTATCCCATCTTCTTGCATTAGGGTGATATGGGACCTGTGGGACAGATTGGCCCTCCAGGGCCTACTGGACTGAAGGTAATCTCACACACACACATGCAGATGGAAACTGTTGCCTTTACAGACTTATCTTTTATCTCTTATTGTATGTATCCTAAATCAAGATCATTTTGAAAAATGCTTCTTTGAAGCTTTGCAATTTGGATTTACAGCCATTCTCAAATGGCTGTTGTGCCAAAAAGATGAACTCTTGGTATATTTTGGGTTTTTGGGGGTACCTTTCAACCGATCTGTTGGTGCTTCTTCCAGGGGGTGCCTGGAAATCCAGGAGAACCAGGACTGAAAGGTGATAAGGTGATCTGAATATTCCTGTTATTGGCCTGTGTTTGAGCAGCATGTAATGGATATGTACTCTTTTGCATCCTACCGTAGCTACCTCTGTCCCAAGTTTAGACAGACAGCATGTTTTCATTAGCTGACACCTACAAATAAACTTATATAAACCTCTGAGGATTGTTTCTGTTGGTTTAAATTAGTTTTCCATATACATTTTTTGTGAAAATCTATTATAGGAACATTTCAATTTAAAGCAGTCAACCAATCTATTGAACAAAATCAAAGAAAAATTTCCTGAAATAATTTTTAAAAAGCCCTTTTATTACAGGTGCTTAAAGGTATCTGTAAGAGTCTATAAGAGACTGCTGAATACTGATGATTTAAGAATGCTCAACAAGCAGGCCTTTTAAGGACTGCAGTAAAATGAGCCTGCATTTGCTTCAGCTGGCTGACCCTGGCTGATATTTCCTCTACTAAAACCAGAACAATGCACAATACAAAATCAAACCTGAAGGTCGATAAAGCACAAATAACCAGATGTGAAAAAGACTGAAAGATCTTTGTCATAGGCCTTATTTGAAATTCACTTTAGTTTATTTAAAACTTCTCACTTTTATTTGTATTTACTGCAATTACACATTTGTTATGTACTGGATTAGTCTGCAAAACATGTGGTGTGACAAACTGAAGCAACTGCCCTTCATAATACAGACTGACACTACTTGAAATACTTGGCTAATGCAACAAATAACACTCACTGTGTGTGTGGATATTCATGAAGTACAAACTGCTAATTAGTACTGTCTGTTTTTAAGAAGAGAAAAAAAGCTTGAATGTAATTTCCCCCTAATGTTTTTCCATTTTTTCTTTTTTCTGTCCATACCTCATCCATCTTCCTGTGTGTGTGTGTGTGTGTGTGTGTGTGTGTGTGTGTGTGTGTGTGTGTATGTCTCCTCCTCTCTCTGTCAGGGTGAAATTGGGATTCCAGGCGAGCAAGGGGAGATTGGATACAAAGGAGACAAGGTGGGTCACCTCTGCCACACACTTGTGCATGTCACAAATGCAAACACCCTCCAACTCACCACTTTCTGACGTCCTCAGCCACCGCATGGCCCGCTACCTGTAGTACACTCGTGTTGCACAGCCTTTGTCGTTGCGAAATAACTTTTCCAGATGTCTTCTGTTCAGCTTAAGGAAATTTTTTATGTTAACCCTCCACATTTGTCTCTGTGTGTAAGCAAAATTCTAAACCATCACAGAGCAAAGTGGCCCCAAGAGATAATAATCCTGAGCAGAGTCATGCATGTCGAATGTCTGTTTGCTAGGAAAGAAGTCAAGCTTCTGTCTGACTGACTCTCTTGCTTTTAAACTTTTGTTTGTGTTGGATAGGGCATCCAGGGGGCCCCGGGTTTACCAGGCATCCATGGGAAACCAGGACCACAGGTTAGTTCTGGTCTGAGACTGAAAACCAGAAACACATTTAACTTTAAAATATGGAGATAATTTAGATAAGGAATAGTTTACTGTATTCATTGTTTGTTTTTTTAAAATTTGCTTATTAGGTTTTGTGCTAGCAGTTTGGTCAGAAGACAAAACTCAAGTGATAGTTCTGCTAGTTATTTTAGCATAAAGACACCAAGCCTGGTACTGTTAAGAATCCCAAAATCTGCACATTATATCCTTTTTGGCCAATGTTTTCAAAATCAAGAGTAAATATAATGAGTAAAAATAACAGTTTTTATAGGTTGTTATGTACAGGACTATTTCTCAGCCAGAATCAATGATTTTCTAGTTTTGTCCTCACCGTGAGGCTGAGACGCAGTCATTAGAGTGTCCAGGAAGTCACTGCCCTTTATCCAGGAAGCTGTCATCAGCATCATTTTTAAGGACAAGTGGCTCCATAGTGTAGTGGTTTACTTATTTGCCTAAAAAGCGAGAAAGCTCTAGTTTGGCCCCAGGAGAAGACACAAACCTTTTCTGGGTCGCGTCAGGAAGGCTGGAAAAAAATCTGCCAAATCAAACATGGAGCTACCCACTGGGGCGATCCCTTGTGAATAAGGGAGCAGCTGAAAGTAGCATTATAGTCTCTCAGGTCAACTTTGAGCTTTTTGGATGTTCTCTTTTATTATATATGATTTGCGTTTTTGTCACACTTCAGATCATCAAAGAAATTTTAATATTAGACAAAGATTCACCAGTAATATCCATCCTAGGGTTGGCTATTAGTCAAACATAATTTGAGTAAATACAAAAATACAGTTTTTAAATGATGATTTCACTTATTAAGAGGGGGGAAAAAGCTCTGCAAATGTCCTTGTGCGGAAAAAGTAACTGCCCTCACTGTTAGATCATAAATTAACTGATTTGCCACATTATTTTTGAAAAGCTGAGTTTGGTTTCACAAACCACACCCAGTCCTGATTAAAATCCTCAAGGAATTTATAGTAAACAGTTTTGCCCTGAAGCTCAAGCACACTGTATTATGTTATGCAGCAAAACAATGGTCAGAAACATGCCAGCAAGTTCACCTCTGAATGGCTCAAAAAAAAGAGATGGTTTTAGAGTGGCCTAATCAAAGTCCAGACTCAAATCAGATTAAACAGACCTTAAACAGGTCAGTCACGCTTGAAAACACTCCAATGTGGCTGAATTAAAACAATTCTGCAAAGAAGAGTGGGACAGAATCATTTACTGCAGTTCTTGCTGCCAAGGGTGGCACAACCAGTTATTAGGTTTAGGGGCAATTACTTTTCCATACAGGGCCAGGTAGGTTTGCATAACTTTTTTCCCTTAATAAATGAAATCATCGTTTATAAACTGCATTTTTTATTTACTTGGGTTATCTTTGTCTATATATATATATATATATATATATATATATATATATATATATATATATATATATATATATATATATATATATATATATATATATATATATATATATATATATATATATATATATATATATATATATATATATATAAAAACAAGTGCAGTAGAGTCTGCTAATTAATGAGCCTTTGAGTTACTAGAATTTGGGTTTTGGGTCTGCCATTGTTTTTGGTCTTTGTGATTAGCTAAGCTAACCTGGGCCCTGTACTAACATATCCAGGATATTTTCTTGCCGTCTGGATTTATTTAGTCTAACACTGGCAACCAGGTTAAATGGTCACACAGTGATGGTTATCAACTGGATAAGTCAACACAAACCACTGAGACATGGGAGAATCTGATGGATTGCAATTGTTATTCCATTAAATTCATGTTTAGATGTGCACAAGATCCTTAATTTTTATTCTTTTCAGGTGCAGTCTGGGTGGTTTTTCACAGTCTGAGTGCAAGGAGTAAATATGAGTTTAAATATAAATATCAAAATAACAAAGATGAAGAATTTACACCTTATTCATGCAAAGAAGTCCAAGGGATCTTCCAGGAAGAATGACACTGTTTTACTGAGAACTGATTGATCAGCGGGCAATGATTTCATACTTGTTGATCTCTAATTTCAAGCCTAACCTGCTCCAGAGCAGTGAACCACATTCATACCCAGGATTAACTCTGAAGTTTCATGGATAAGCCTAAATCCTACTTCATAGTACAGGGTTCAGCTGCTAGCTGTAGCTTTACACTGAATGCACAGGCATGTGCATCTAATTTTCAGCAAGATTGTTTATTTCCTTTAATATCCAACTGTTTCACATCTTTCATGTTTTAATTTTTCTGTTTTACAGGGCAAGCCAGGAGAGAAGGGTCCCGATGGTGCACCCGGACCTCCGGGCCCTGAGGTTAGTATTTACATCTTTGTTGTTGCGTTTGATGTCTCTATTTCAGAGACAGAATAACGATCTATCCCCTTATTATTAGGGTTTCCCTGGTGACATGGGACCACCAGGAGAGAATGGCCTTGAAGGACCAAAGGTTAGTAAAATCATGATCTCTAAACTAACGTATGATTCAAAACAGGAACAGAGCACAGCTGGTACTCTACAGCTACACTAGGAGAGATACACCGGCTCTTCAGCTAAATGCTAATGTCAGCCCTCTAACAGGCTCACAGTGACAATGCTTATATGATGTTTTAAGTGGAATGTGAGCCATGCGAACCTTTTTTTAGAGGGTTAATTTTGCTTGTATTTGATCATAAATCAAACATCATATGGACAAAGAAAGCGTTTGTCCAGATGATGGCATTTGAGGAACTGTCAGGTAACACCAGAGTCATAAGGATTCATCCTGTATCTGTTTCCCTGTAACAATGCTGCTACTGTAGCTAAAAACACGTGTAAATGTTACATTTACTTTTACACTTAAGCATTGTTTTACTATCTTTTACCCATCAAGGGAAAACTAGGGGCCAGAGGTTTACCAGGCCCACGAGGGATTCCTGGCTTGGAGGTAAGACTGTCAGATGCCACCCACAAAAGAATGATCCCAGTGTGCCTGAAAGGCATGAAAAGATTTATGGCACAGGGCTTTTTTTTTGTTTGTTTGTTTAGGGACACTTAATGTCCCTAAACATGCATCATGCTAAGATCAATATCATCTGTTTCCAGGGAGACGAGGGCCCGATTGGCCCACCAGGCCCAACAGGACTTGAGGTGAGTTAACTGGTTAAACACCTGGTCTTGTGAAAAGAGAGGATAAGAGAGAAAGGGAATCAGGCCTAATGTAGGCCAAAACATAAGGTTCATTATTTCACAGCAGTGTATCATATGTTAGAATAACAAGATGTGCTTATGTTTGATTACTGAGAAACAAGGGCTATAATTGCCTGTTTCAGTACTTATAATTTTGCATGGTTGTCTAAATTGTATCCCATGCAAAAGCATCCTATTTCTATCTGTGGCAAACTTGTCGCCAAAGATAGAGGGAGGGGAAGGGACAGAGCTGTCACTTAGTCTATGCTAAATTTGCTTCCAAGCTTGGCAATTAACTAAACTAATACGTAGTGTTGAAATTAGCATGATGTTCACGCCCCGAAGTACATTTTTACTGCAGCACAGACAGCAGCCTAACCACAAAGACAGAAAAAGCTATGCAAGATCAATATATGGCTTGCTCTAAATCATGTGTTACCCACTTTTATTCTCAGCGAGCTCCATCCTATGCAGTAAAACCTCACTGCTGTGCTTTAATTATGCATCCCTAAAATTTGCTGTACCACAGTTAGAGATCATATGAAAGGTGATAAAGTAGGTGGTCTTTGTGGATTTATCTTGCTTTGGACAAGTCAGAAGTCATATGCTGTCTCAGAGAGCCTGTTGTAGTCTCAGGATAATTCACTCATGATTCGTGCAATTCCTAAATATTGCCACTAGGGGGCAATAACTGCCATCACCATTTTTATAGGTGGAAAGAATTATAAATGTCATAAAATGCTGGAAAGCGGTAATAGGCCACTGCAGAAACATAAAATTTGTTTACTTTGCCAATTAAAATCTTTTTGAAATGATGAGCACAAAAGATTATTTTCATAATAAATTTTAAGCTTTCACTCCACAGAAAAACAAACTCATTATATAGATGCCACCTGAATAAGTGTTATCTTAGTCTTCCTTCCGCTCATCTGCATTTTCTTTCAGCCTAACTCCCTCCACACTCACCCACCTCCCACCCACTCGCCTGTCTTCTTGTGCTCCTTCCGAGGGGAAGTGCAGTATGACTCCTTCGGGAGCTGTGATTGATCTCTGGCCAGGTGCCACAGAGCCGCCTGCTCCTGTACTTCATCGGCTAGCTGTCTTTGAGCTTCAGTACAGACTGATACTTTGTCCCTGCACTAGCCTTTCTTTTTTATCCTCTCCCTCATCTTCTTGTTTGCTCTTCGTCTCTCTATCTCTTGGTACAGTGTATGTTCTTTCTCTAATTTAAATCAGATGCTAAGAAGTCACAAGAATTCTTGGAAAGCTCTAAATAAGTACTCTTTGCATCTGAGCAAAATAAAGTGTTGTCCTGAACTGCCTCACAAAAGCAGCTGACCTATCTGGAGTAAACTTTGGAACTGTTGAGTCACTCAATTGAAGAATTTGGCTCAGGCATTTCTGACCTCAAGGTGGTACTGCCGGTAAAAAAGCACAGCCCCCCCAAATCCACCCACTTTAACCCCAGAAATGACTGTCTGTGCAAAAAGAGCATTAGTCACTGAACTCTTTTCACAGCTTGCCAAAATGTACTGTCGGCATTACCTGTAAACCGCACTGCATATGTACATGCACTTCTTCCCACTTCTCTCTTCAAAGTGTCGTCTCACAGGAAATGGATCCCTTATACTAAGAAATTTGTGATTAACGCTAATGATGCATTCACTGGCAAGTGCACGTCAAACTACTCATCATCCTGTGCTAAAATCTTTCAGGGCAGAATGGGCAGAAAAGGGTTCCCTGGGAAGGTTGGGCCAGAGGGAGATAAGGTAAAAAAAAACAACAAAAAAACCCACTTATTAATGATTTTTGTCTCTGTTTTGTCAAAAATATTGAAGAACATTAAATTTATTACTGTAATCTTTTAAGTAATTACATATTTCTCTCTGCAGGGAGAGCCCGGCATCACTGGAAATGTTGGACCCACGGGAGAGAGAGTAAGAAACTCTAGCTTTGCAGCTTCCTGCGTTGAATGGTTCAGCTTTTTGCCATTCCATTAATTCAAGCATCTATTAATTCATCCATTCAAAATGTTTCAGGGCTTGGTCGGCTTTATTGGGCCTGTGGGAGAGGCAGGACTGGCAGGAGAGAAGGTAAGAAAAGGTTATTTTTTCTGTCCATAAATTTATTTGAACTGTCCTTACAAGGTCGCTTTGAAGAGTGAATGTTGTGCTTGTCTGATTTTAGGGAGATCGAGGGGAAATGGGTCTTCCTGGACCACCTGGAGAAAAGGGACCGACGGTGAGACAAAATGACGGCTACGGTGTGGACGGATTTCAGGCTGATAAACAGTGACGTTTGAGTCGGCTAAAATATGACCTGACATGATTTTCCACAAAGGGTGTCTTGTCTTTGTTGAAAATCCCAAGAAATGTTCATTTTAAATTAAATTTTGCCTGTTATTCCCATGGGAATATAGTTCCATGAGGGCTTAAGTCAGGACCACAAGAATACGTCAGAATATTTTGGGGCTTTTTTCAAGATGTTCCTGCCCGTGTAGACAACTTAAGACCCTGTATTCTAAGCAGTGGTTTGGAAATTGGCAAGAAGGCTTTAGCTGGAAAACAAAACGACTTGTAATATTCATTCAAACAAAGGAAATAATTCCAGTGGATCCATTCCGATATTCTACCTCTCTGATGGTACTGATGGGCAGCAAAGTGCTGCTGGATTTTTCTCAAAAGAAAGCACAAAAGTAGAGAGAGGATATTGTCTTTTGAGACATCCCTTGATAATTTTTCTGTAGAACCTCTGAGTGATTCCCAAAGTGTCATGCACTTTCCTTTACCCCAGGGGTGTCAGACACACAGTCCGCAGGCCAGAACAGGCCTGCCAAGGAATCTAGTCTCAACCAATGTAGGATTTTGCAGAGTTTAAATGTTATTACAGTAGCCTTTCTTCAATGCTTTCTTCATAATGACAGTGGACTGACACACTGACTAGGGGAATGGCTGGTTCGTTCATTTTCAGAATGAAAAGAAAGGGCAACATTTAGAGGTTTTTTTTTATAGTTTGTTATGCAATAGTTTTACTGGCCTGGCTCACTTGAGATCACATTGGTCTGTATGTGGCCCATGAACTAAAATTAGTTTGACATCTATGCTCTACTCAGTGGTTAGTACTGTTGCCTCAGGTTCTAAGTTCAAACTGAGAGAAGCATGTCTCTTCTGCCATCAAAAATATTACAAGTTAAATTCTCCCAAAAGGATTTGACTGAGGTGCCGGCTTAGAGCTGGAGTTGGTCCTCAGGCTTCACGCAGTGGCTGCACGATTCTCTTAATACTCAGGATGCATTGAGCCCAGAGACAGATCAATAAAGGATAACTTAGCTTACCTTGCTCTTTCAAAGTTTGACTTAGTGGCCTCTTTATCATGTAGGGTCTTTATCTTTTACGGACTGTCTAATGTATGTGACTCACCGGAGTGGATATGAATTTAGTCATCATTCTTGCTCAAGCAGAGAGAGGTTTCCTGCTGGCTGACTGCCAGTTAGATTTCTCTGAGGACTTCACCACATACACACACACACACACACACACAAACACAAGGAAGTTCTCTGTTGGCGTGCTCACTCAGCTACAAAGCAGAAACAGATCCTCTGGAAAAGTCTGCATCATACAATGCGAAGGGAGCTGACCAGCAGACATCTATAGCTGCTAACACAGAGCTCACACTGTAGGCATCTTTGTTTTATTCCTGCATGACATCAGAGCTGCCTACTGTGCTATAAGTTTGCATATTGGATAGATTTTATTACACCCAGCTGTCTTGAGTAGTCCGACTGAAGTACTCCCCATTATATAGTTAAGCCTTTACAAATGGCCTGGCCAAAAGTGAACTCCAATAAAAAAGAGGAAAGCAGCCAAAAGTAGTATGTTTTCCGACATAAAATCATCACCTCGTGCTGTCTATTTTCTTTCTGTTCCGATTTCTTTTTCATCCTTACGTAAAACATTCTTTACAGTGGATGGAATATGTATCCAGATGTATGTTTGAACTACCAGTGAGGGTGTGAAAGAAGTGCAGTTTATTGCCTCAAACACATTTCATTGCAATTTAGAGAATGAGTTTTGGCCTTTATGTCAACGCCTCTCTGCTTAAGCTGAAAGTGTCAGAGTGTCATTATTTGTGTTGGGGTCTTTTTTTGGTTTTCCTGTTTTGTGTCAGTTGTACTCTATGTGCTTAGTTTATGTCTATCTGTGTTCATACACCAGGGTCACCCCGGGGCACCAGGTGATGTCGGACCTACTGGACCTCCAGGAAGACCAGTAAGTCACCACTCTTTTGCATATTTTGCACTGTATTTTTACTCATTCATTGTTGCGTATGATCCTCTATAATCATAGTAGATGGTTACTAACAATAGTAAGTGTGGCTGTTTTAAGGACATTTAAAATACTAATAAATGAACTTTGAGTCACTGTTGCTTTTTTTTAAGGCATCTTTTTAGCATTTGTAGATGATATTTTTAAGTAATTTTAGTAACCCACAGGTTTCTCTGAGCATTATAAGACCTGGCAGCCTCCTGCTGGATCTGCATTACCCTGCTGTCAGTCAAAAGCCCAACACCTATAACCAATTAGAAGTTTCCCCTGCTCCCCTGTTTCTTTGCCGTGGCCAGCTTTGACAGAGCGGGCCGACCATTGGTTGAAGGTGGGGGCCAATGAGCCACCAAAACAAACATAAATATGGGGGATTTGAGGTGCAGCAGGACAGGATTCCAGAGCAAACCCTTTAATTGGTGTGAGTGACAGATCTAACAACAAACCCTATAGTGTGTTCCCGAGGTCAGGCTGCCCTGCAAGGTCAACAACCAGGGGTCTCTGTACTCTCTCAGTGTAAACCTTTGTTTTATCTCTCCCCCCCCCCCACCACCTTGTTTCCTCTTTATCCCCCATTTTCCTTTATTTATCAGGGCCCTCCTGGAGCTACTGGGCCAACTGGTACCAGAGGGCCTAAAGGCTTGCGGGTAAGTTTGAAGGTTCACGTGAGTTGTTTTTGCAGCTTAGGTGTTGACTGGTGTTCTGCAGTCACTGTGTCACAGATCCCAGTCTCAGGAACAGATCACAGACCTGGCAGGATGGTGTGTGTATGCACCATTTTCTGTGTGCTACAGTTTTCGGAGCTGTTTGGCGAACACGATGTAGTGATATGTGACGGGATCTCAGCAGATGTTATTGATGCTTCAAAGGACACGGGTGCTTCCACACATATGCAGTTTCAAAGTGAAAGAATTAGTCTGTTTCATCCTTTTTTTAGATTGGGTGCTCATTATGTGTGCTGGAAGAGCTCCAGTGATATAAATCAAACAGTCTTTTCTTCATTCCATAGAAATGGAACAATGACTGGTGGTTATAGGAAAGAGTCATTGTTAGTCCAACACCACTTGTGTTGTGGTTGGAAAATGTGATCTGGCTTTTGTGGCTCATCTGAAAGCTGCTTACAGATGAATATAGTAAGCTGGAGGAACAGGATTTATGTTAATGATTAACTAGATTGTATTTAATTGTTCTGTTTTAGCAGAGAACTGAAACATCGCTCACAAATACCGTTAAATCTGTCATTTTTTTATAATTTTTTATATAAATGCAGCTTTTTTATATTTATGAATGGATTAATCCTTTTCTTCATTTAAAAAAAAAATCTCACTAGTAAACTTCTGATTATTTATTTTATGAAACTTTATGTAAATACATTAGTGTCACAAATTGAACCTGTACTGTCAATCACAAGTTTAACAAATGTAATATGTCTACAAGTGGTTCACTTATAAAGTGGAGGAGCAATGAGTTAATACATTATATTACACTGCTTATTACTCTACAATAATTCATTGCACCTGTGGGGGGTTTTTTCTGTTAAAACCTGTTAAAGACTTCCCCAGTGCTATGGCAACCAATTCTATCAAAATAGACTTCAGCGAGCGAGCTAATTAGCAGGTAATGCCAGCAACAACACAGAGATGTGTTAAATTCCACCTTTGCAGGGGAACCACATAAAACCCCAGAGTACTTTCTTGAAAGACGATAACCAGACAAACAGGGAATAAGAAGTGAAATAGTATCTGGATAAATACCATCAAGAGAAATTTCAGTCCTGATAATTAATGTTGCTCATAAAAACTGGCATCTGGATACGCCGCAGAGAAAAATAAATTCTTGCATTTATAATTAAACAACAGCTTTCAGGTGCAATAATAATGAATTTTGAGTAAGATAATGACAATTTCTGTATTAATGTTTATTATCAGTTATACTTTAGGGTTGTGAACGTACCTTCCGCTTCAGTCTGTTCTCGGTTAGGGAACTTTTATTGCTTTGGTCCATTGAGCCAGCTGGAAAGTAGGGTTAAAAAGCACTGAGCTTCTTCATCTGAAGAATCCATGGAGATGGGCCTGGCCACACTCTGATATCTCAAGTTGTGTTTTCAGTTAATACTAATGTCAGCAGCTTCCACTGCCAATAAATCTGCCTGCTGCTACATGACTTAGTACGCTGGGTTTTCCAAGATTAGAAACCTGGGTGCAGCAAGCCAGGAGTTGTTCTCATACAGACTCTGTTAGCAGCTGTGATCTTATGTGTGCAACCGCAGACACTTATGTTGCACCCCCACTGTCTAAACACACACAAGCTCTGCCACAGCAAAACTTTTTAAAATAAAAAAAAAAGTTTTTAGTGTAATCTGCATTCTCCATGTTTAATGAAGCAAATAAACACAAACTAAAACTGATTGGCACAGTCATGTCCAGGCTGACACAAGCAATTTAACGTTCCCGCTGGATAGAAAAACTCAGTAGGGCCGTTTTGTGAAAGCTCTGTATTAAAGACTTTGTCATGCTTGAATCTTAGTGTGAAATTAGACTGCATACAACTAGGATTTGAACACCATATGTGTTTTAGATTTTCGCTACTTGGCTTGAAGCACAGGGCCTTGTGAACTGTGACATCTGGCTCTACTAAGATATTGCACTGGTGTTTTCTGGCATGGATAAACTGTGGAAACTCAAAGGCAAGAGATAAAACTGCATGTTGGCATCAGGCTTTGGGAAGTTAGTGCCGCTGCTGTTTTCTTTTCATGTTTAAAGAAAACTTCTTCACTGAAACTTGTGGATGCCAGCAACAAGGAATCACCAGTCTACCCAATTGTGCTTTGTGTCTAATAACTCCTCATGACTTCTAAACACTAGAAATCCCCTGCTAATGTTTTCCATACTGAAGAGTCCTCTCATCATCCCTCCCTCTTGGCAACATCCTGGTTTTATTGAGCTGGTTCAAATAGATGCTGACTCTTTTGAATTTATGCTCCTGATGTTCCCGTTCTGCATGGAACTTGATGTGGTTAATTAAGTTTTAGGCGCAACATTTGAGTGCTTTTTTTTAATGCCTAGATAGAAGAAAATATTTTCACTACACATCGGCTAATTAGGCTATGTAAATGTAACCAGTGGGTAGCAGGTACCCCAGACAGGAATGTTAATGAGTGGTGCTCATCCAGCTCCATGTATAATAGGCTTATAGCACTTCGGCTAGTGGTGTTCTGCATGGGCCAAACTCCCACTGTGCCCAGTCATCAATCACTCTCACAACAAGGCCTCCTTTGTGGAGCTGTCATGTTAGAGGCTTTTTGATTTCTCCTTTAAGATACTGAATTATCCTGAGAAAGTCACAGCTAAATGCTTATTGTTTGTAGCCAACATCAAATTCTATTGACCCGTATGGTGTCACATTATCAGTCATCGAGCATCTTCTCGGTGGTAGTAAGCCAGTATCTTCCACAGTGCTGATGAGAGAGCTGTCTGGATGCAGGTGCAAAGCAGATGGACTGCACTGGTCCACTGCCTGGTTCCTATTTATTGTCACTACTTGCAGAACTAGCAGGCGTTTAAGCAGATTTAGACTGATTATGTTTGACAGGTGCATACATGCAAAATAAACAGTCATATGTTCTAAAAATGGGTGTTTAAGTGTAAACTGTATGCATATGTGGTATGCCCTGACTTGAGTGACCTTCAGTGCCATCAGTGAGAACTTATAGCAAAGTAGCTGTTTTTACACTAAGCCTCTATGCACATACATTATTTTTGACTCTATCCTGACAAATGCAGTTTACGGGCACCGTAACCCTCACATGGCCTCCAGCGTGTGGGTAGTGTCAAACTGTACAGAGATGTTTGTTTACAGTATGATGTGGCTGTCTGGCAGTATTACAGTGACATCTGTTGGTGAAGTGACAGCTGTCTCGTGTTTCAGGGAGCGAAAGGGCCTGATGGTCTGACCGGAGAGATGGGGTTAGAGGGCAAGAAGGTAAGGACGCTGGGATTTATTTGATCAAATTACACAAGACACAAGTCATAAAACAGTATATAATAGAACAAGATAGCTAAATCAGCATCTTGTGCACTAAAAATAGCCACACAAGTTACACATCTTGTTTTTCCACTCAGAAACCTGGAAATATGCAATAAAGTGATATGTGTAGACAGCTGCTAGCTCTCATCCTTCTTCCTTTCCACAGGGCCCTGATGGTCCTCCAGGAAAAATTGGTTTCCCTGGACCACAGGTAAAGCTCCTGGGTACCTTTCTGCTTTTCCACCCCTTCCTCTCATATATTTTTTGGTGCTTATGTTCCTCTGGCGGGGTGAGACATCAGCATGATTTAGAGGACCTACATGATACCAACAGTGTGGAGGCCCACAGTCTGTGGGCTAGATTTACATACATGACAATAGAGGGTTCATTTTATTTGTTTGTTTTTTATGGTTCGGATTTTGGAATTTTCAGTCGAACTTTGAGACTTCCTTTCTTTTGGGCTATACAGTCTTCGAGCTTCTGATGCAGTGTCTTCTAGTTATCTTTATTTAAAGAAAGGGTTGTAAATACAACATCACAGGAGTCAGTATAAAATATTTCTGCACTTACTGCACTGTGGAGGCATTTAGTTATTATTCCTGTTTTATTGTGTCCCTCCAGGGAAAGCTGGGAGAGTCAGGAGAAACCGGGCCTAAAGGTTTCCCTGTAAGTTCCTTATAATCACACAAATAAATGATGTACAAATACAATTAAGGAAGATTCGATGTAGTCATGATACTCTATTCAAATTTGTTCATTTGTAAATGTGACTTTTCCATTTCCAGGGTATCCAGGGGCCTTCTGGATCTCCAGGGGACAAGGGAATAGCGGGCGAGCCAGTATGAACCTGTTCCATCTTCTCATTTATGTCTCTCCTATTCCTTCTGCGCCTTTACACCTCCCCTGTTTTCATATCTCCCTCCGTCTTCAGTCTCTTACCTTCCTTTTCAGTCTTCTGTAACATTTTCATTCCAACTCATCAAATTTTCTCTCCCTTCTTCTGGGAGTTTTATGGCATTCCCTTTGGCACCAAGCAACAACATAGCTCACTCGGTCCAGCCCTGTTAGCTCCAAAGCCAGGAGGTAGTTTATGAGACATATTTGAGTGCTTATTAAAAATATATTTGCCTATATTAAATGTTTCCTCTACTGCAGCCAAAGAATTGTCTCACTCTCAGCACATCTGTTCAGTAGTGACAAAAAAGATTGATCCTTGAGAAAGAACGCGTATTTATAGAAGTGTTAAACTGCTGAACTTGCACGGAAATAAATGTGTTCATTATTGCCATAATGAATCCAGTCTTTACTTTAAAAGATTTGCTGTCCTTCTTGTGGCTTTATTTTATGAACAGCGGGAGAGGCAGGGCACAAACTGAGGCTTAGTTTGCATGCACGCTGACTTCCTGTCTAAACAGAAAATTGATCACTAGCATCATCTCTCTTGCTGTGAACTTCATAGAGCAGAGAAAACTCATCTTTTCAACTTTCATTCTTCATGATTATATCTCTGCTGCTTGGCTGCTTTTACTTTTTACAATGCTTGTAGTCATTAAGTAAGAAATATTCCTAGTCTCTGAGATTATTTATGAAGTATTTGTCTCAAAGCGTCAGTGTTTTAGAAGCAGAATCAGTCACACAATCAGTCTTTGCTTTCAGAACCAAACTGGGTACAGATGGCTTGCTGATTTATCTGCCACAGGCACATTCACATTAAAGATCAGCTAGAGACCCCACCACCACCACCACCACCTTTTTTTTCTATGCAGATTAAAGTCTAGCTGATTTTAATTAGGGTGAAACATGTCTATTTGTCTTTTAATCTGATTATAATTCAAGCGCCTGTGTTGTTTAGGGAACACCGGGGCCACGTGGAACTATTGGACCTTTAGGAGAGATTGGTCAAAAGGTGAGCGCACTTGCACATGTGCTTAATGCATGTATACATATTCCACAGGCGAAAAGTCACACTGTTTATTTGCATGTACAAAAAGAGTGTTGTGATGGCTAAATGATTAAATATGTGGCATCTGTTCTTCATCCTGTCCCAGTGGATCAATAACACTCTAATTCAACCAATCTGTCTGATTAATTGAATCAACTACATTACAATGGGGTCTTTTTTCTTCTCTCTCATGACAATGCACACACAAACCTTGAGATATTATTCATATGTAATGGCAAAAAGTCATTCATTGTTTTCTTCTCCTCATCTTCTGTGCATTTTCAAGGGTCCTCCAGGAAAAGTGGGTGAACCAGGACTGCCAGGCGAGCCAGGGGAGAAGGTGAGAGAATAATATTGTTTACTTATATTTGCCTGGTTATGCTGTGTGTTTTTACACTTTGCTGTTACACAAAATAACAAATTTTAATATGGGTGTTTGTTTGTGTGTCAGGGAGCTATTGGACTTCCTGGGAATATCGGAGAGCAGGGACTAATAGGACAGCGGGTATGTTTATCTGAATTATGCTATTAAATCTTTGTCATCCCTGTTTGTTTCATGAATGTAATATATTTATGCATGCGTATGTATGTGTGTTTCTGTGTAGGGAGAGCCAGGCCTAGAGGGAGAAGCTGGTCCAGGTGGTCCTGATGGAACCAAGGTAAAAATGTTTTTTACAAACTGTCCCTGATATGTTATTCCAAACCACGGCAATAGTTTTGGTGTATAAGAATCTCATTTTCCATCGTGCACCTTCAGGGGGAAAAGGGTGACATGGGTCAGGAGGGTGACAAAGGAGAAAAGGGTGAAACTGGACAAAAGGGAAAGGAGGGTCCACCTGGAAGTCCTGGATTCACAGGCGTCAGGGTAAATCAGCTGTATTTCTTTTAAAATTCATGCAAACATGCAGAATCTTAAATCTCACTCTAGCCCATGTCTCACGGTAGGGTCCAGAAGGGAAACCTGGCAAAATTGGGGAACGAGGCAAACCAGGGCTAAAGGTACTAATATCAAATCATCTCACAAGTATTCACAAATAAAAAAATGCTGTGTGTTAAGATAAGTTATGGTATACCTGTGACTTATCCAAGTTACAGGTATACCGTAACTTATCTTAACATCCTTTATGTTTAGGGTGCCAAAGGTAATCAAGGTCATCTTGGGGAGACTGGACCAGTGGGGAAGACTGGCCCACCAGGTTTTGTTGGGCCAAAGGGTTCAAGAGGAACTATTGGACATGTGGTAAGGTGAAATAGTAATGATGTAAAGCAATTTGCATAATAATTATTTATTAGATAGTGTGACTGAAGACACAGCTCTTGTTTTCTATAGGGAGCTCCTGGTCGAATGGGTCAACAGGGGGAGCCTGGTCTTACAGGTTATGAGGTAAGACTGTTAAAAATGTGTCAACATGAGTTGAAACAATTAAGCAAGTTAGTTTTGGTCATTTTGTGTAGTCATTTTAGGTCACGTGATTTGTTGTGACTGTCTTTGCAGGGCCATCAGGGACCACAAGGCCCCATAGGGCCTCCAGGACCAAAAGGTGAAAAGGTACACCTTTGACATGCTTCTCTTATTCTTCCATTGTATCATAGGTCAAGGTCAGTCTGCCCCCAGTATAGCCCAGGATAAGCTAGATATGTAATGTTGAAGAGGCATTTGAAAAGCTTGAAGGCATTAAGAAATTTTGTCTTACTTGAAAAAATTTGTAATTTTTACTACTCTCATTTTTATCCTCAGGGTGAGCAGGGGGATGATGGAAAGGTAGAGGGTCCTCCTGGTCCTCCAGGTGACATAGTAAGTCACACCTAATTTACTTTTCTTTCTCTCTCTTGTTCTTGTGTTTGCCTTCTACACAGTTGCAGAAATTGTGTAATATTCAGTTTATTCATATACTTTGTGTTGTATCAGGGACCTCCAGGTGACAGAGGAGAAAGAGGGGAATCAGGAGATCCTGGGTACAAAGTAAGTACTATCACTCAACATGCTTTTTAGAATATTCGTTTGTAGGTATGTGTTTAGTAATCTGTTATTATGTTTAAGGGTCAAATTGGTGTGGATGGTGAGCGGGGTAGGCCTGGCGCTCCTGGACCACCAGTGAGTCTCAAAGCTGATTTTCGTGCACACACAGACAGCAGGCATGGTCACCCAGTTTGTGTTTATATGCTTTCATTAACATAACTGCCAATTTCAGGGACATCCTGGACCTCGAGGGCAGCAAGGACCCAAAGGGGCCAAAGGAGATCAAGTAAGGATGGGAAAACAAAAACGATGATGTGTGTGATGTTCATGTTTGAGAATGGTTCTCAGCAATGTCTTACAGTTGGTCTACAGTTTGGGAAATGAGTCAGTGTGCATAATGAGTCCTTTGACTTACATACCCAATATGTAAATGCAACTATTAATGTACTAATGTTTAAATACATACTTGGAACATTTCTGCACTTTGCTTTAGGTAACATTACTAAAGTAAAAGATGTGAGTACCTTTGCCACTGCAAACCTTTACAGGATGCTACTTTAATGCATAAAGAGTAATTTACTCATGTAAATGGGCATCATATTAACTCTATTTACAGACACTTACGTAAGTAGCCACAAAACATCAGCAGGTTTCTTGGTTGGAAAATGAGTTAATATTGTATCGTAAGAAAAATTTAACAAAGGGTACAGGACTGTGCAATCATCTTGGGGCTGAGAATAACATGTCATCCCAGTAAGCATGTAATATTACCGTCATCATTAATATTACCTTTTACCAAGTACCATAGAAGTGTTTTGAAAATGTCAGTAGGCACCAGTAATAATCCATGAATAATACCTATTCAGTAACTGCACACTTAAAACTTTTTCTCTCTCACTCTTAAGGGTCAGAAAGGCAAACAGGGTCAGTCAGGACCAAAAGGAGCCAGAGGATCGGAAGTAAGTGACTCCCTTTCCGTACAGTCACAGCTGATTTATTTAGTGTTTCATTAAAAAGACACCTTTTTGCAAACTATCAATCATGAAAAATGTATATTCAATTAAACAGATTGTGTTAATTGTCAATAAAAGTAGGTCAAATGGTCCATTGCACAGGAGTTGGAACAGATATCTGATAAGCCTGCTCTGCTCTTCAGGGTGTAGGTGGTCCTCCTGGTCCTAGAGGTGTGGTGGGCCGAGAGGGGCAGGAAGGTGTACCCGGGGTGGATGGAGTCCCAGGAAAAGACGGCAATAAAGGAATTCTGGTGAGATAATCAAAGAAATCATATTCATCACTTGATTACTGGTCTTTAAATCCTATTTCTATTCTGGAAATGAGTCCAACAGATGCAAAACAGCTTAATCAATTTTCTGCCTCTCATGTAGATAGACAAAATGCTTTGTGTCCCCTCATACAGATTTATTGAACTCTATCCCTTTGGAACCATAAATATAATCATATAATACTATGACTATTTAATGATTAATGTCTTTTGTTAAAAGTTGATATTTTGACCTGAATGTGGTCTGAAACTGCAAAATGGAACACATAACTGTAAGTGAATACTGCTCTAAAGGCATGAATGCACAGTTTGGTAGGCTGATTTTGTCTTCCTATTGTGCCACTATCAGGACAAAAGCAGTTAATTAAGTTCTTCTTCTTCATTTGACCTTCTCGATATGAATCTAGGGAGAGCATGGTGATGATGGGGAGGCTGGTCTTCCTGGTAAAGCTGGCTCGCGTGGTAAAACTGGTGTTCCAGGACTCCCAGGAGATCAGGGAGCCATTGGACCAAAGGTAGGAGAGAAAAGTAGTACGCTTGACTGTGTTTCTCTGTTATAGAATGAATAAAATAAAGAACAACTTCTCTGATGTTTTCTTAAGTGAGCAGCAGCTCCCTTATACAAGGTATATACTGGTACAACAACCTTAATAAAAGTGTATTCATCCATTCAGGGTGAGCGGGGTCTTCCAGGTCAGAGTGGACCTCCAGGAAAAAGAGGCTTCAAAGGTGGAATGGGATTGCCAGGGCCGCAGGGCGATAAAGGACCTAAAGGACAACCTGTGAGTGTCAGCAACAGATATAGTAGTGCATGTAACAAGGAATAGATGTTGAATTATTATTGTGTATCCTTTAGAAAATGCTGGTTTTTTTGTTTGTTTGTTGTTGTTTTTGGTTTTTTTTTTTTGGGGGGGGGGTCTTTTTATGCTTGGTTTTTTAATTCTGGACTAAATTCTCACTCAGGGTGATACAGGAGAACCAGGTTTTCCAGGGATTCTGGGTCATTTTGGACCAAGGGTATGTTTACAATGAAACACTAACACAATTTTCCACACATATATGGAGCTGTTCAAATGTAGTGCACAGTCTTTAAACCATTCAAAGGCAAACAAACAAAGCAGTTAAAGTCAGTGTGACTTTTTAAGAAGTGTCTTTTAAGTACTGAGTTACATCTAAAGATGGGGCTAGACCTAGTTTGAGCAGCAGGAAGATCTGAGCTCAGACGAGAGCAGGCATCTTTGACAGCTCAGGTGGGGGTGGGTTACAAAGTAGCTTGCAGGTGTACAGCTAAAGTAGCGTAAACAGTACATACTCTATGATAATTGAGTGCATTGAAGGGTATCAGCTGATCTGCCAGGACTTCAGCTAAATTTGGCGTGGTCTCCTGCCTGAACTAGCACTACACTTGATTTGTTATTCAGGTCTAGTCTAGATGTCGCAACCCCTGGTCCTGACTAAGCTGAAATTGTTGGTGCTTGCACAAGTTTGTCTAGTGTAGTATTAGAAACCTATATATCACATCTTATACACACATTAAAGAAACTAATATCAGCTGCTGTATGACCAATCAAAGACAGGCATGGCGAGTACAGCTACGGCTCATTTTTCCTAAGTGACGAAGCGGTTAGAGCTTATCCAGTGTTCCATGATGAAGCAAAAATATATAGACAGCGATAGGCTAAAGTGTAATAATATCTTTTAAGCAGAACTGACGAAGTGTGTAATGACTGCGTATAAATATGTATCACTACTATTTTCAGGGGCCTCCAGGAGACTTTGGGCCAAAGGGTATACGGGGGCCTAAAGGCCCCCAGGGATCAGTGGTAAGTGATGTAATAATTTGGTTCATGTTAGTGAAATGCTCTGGAAACCTATGTCATCCTTTTTTCTTTTTTTTTTCTCCTTTAGGGTAGACGAGGAGTTGTTGGTCCTGTGGGAATTATTGGTCCCAGTGGAAGAGTAGTATGTATTGTACATGACATAAGTTGTAACATTTCTCTATGCTGATGTCCTTCAGCACACTGACTGGTTTGTGTACGCCGCCTTACAGGGTCCTCGTGGACAGAAAGGCAATCGTGGCGAGCCTGTGAGTTTCCTTTATCTTTTACCATGTCTATCAGGTTTTTTAAAAATTTGTTTACATTATCTGTAAAAAAACAAACAAACAAACAAAAAAAAGATTTGATGGCAATATCCAGGCAAAAAATATGTCTTTCTCTCTCTTAACAGGGAACGCAAGGTCCAAGGGTATGTTTGCATAGCATTGTCTTTTCCTCCTGTTACAAGTGATTTGTATTTTACTCTTAATGAGAAAAAAATTAATATGGAAATTACATTCTCTCCCTTATTTAGGGATCTCCTGGACCTCGTGGACCCCCTGGACATCCAGTAGGTTTTCCCTCAATGTTTGCCAGTAATTCTCCAGGTTGCATGATTCAATGTCTAATTACCTATTTTTATTTCCTTTAGGGTCCTCCAAGTGTCCCGCTGTCATTTGTAAGACATGTTATATTTGCTTGTTTCATTACATCCAATAAGGCTTAAAGAAGATTAAAAATGCTGTAATCCAAAAAGATACAATATCACTGATCGAATTCAAATTGTTTTTTGATGTAGAAAGAAGATGGTGTATTGCTTCGGGATTTATCCACCCCACTCAGGACTGAGGCTAGTGGAAAATTACGACAGTGTTTCTCCATTGTTATACTTTATAATCTGTTGATGACTTAAAAGACTTTTTTTTTTTGTCTGTTCTTCAGAATAAGCCTGTGATGGACCTGCCAATGCTAGACCAAGGTGCAGAGATCTCCAAGACCCTCCACTACCTCAGGAACCTGATCCAGAGCCTCAAGAACCCACTGGGCACTCGGGACAACCCTGCACGTATCTGCAGGGACCTGCACAGCTGTGAACAGAAGTTAAATGATGGTGAGGATGGTGTGCATGATGTAAAGGGTGAACAGTTTTTTGTCTAGTTTGACAAATGATCCCAAATGTGTTTGCATTTTCAGGCACTTACTGGATTGACCCCAATCTAGGTTGCATGTCAGATACAATAGAAGTCTCCTGCAATTTTACTGGAGGTGGACAGACTTGCCTGAAACCAGTAACAGTGTCCAAGGTATCCAAGAGACACTAATAGCCCCAGTGTCTACACAATTCTAAAATTCTGAGAATGGCAAATGTTACACACAAAACAAACTTGGTAACCACCTCCTTTTCTGTAGCCAACAATCAGTGTCGGTCCGGTCCAGATGAACTTTCTGCACCTGCTAAGCTCAGAGGCCATGCAACACATCATCATCCACTGCCTGGATGTCTCCATTTGGAGGTCAGCTGAGGATCAGCCTGTTGCCACAGGGTCTGTGAAATTCAAGGCCTGGAGTGGGGAGGTGTTTGAGGTGGGAGGAGATCTGGAGCCAGAAGTCTTGGAGGATTCCTGCTGGGTAAGACTGAGATGCTGTTATCTTGTTCAATATATTTTAAAATATATAATTACTGAATGTCAGGCATTCAAAGCATACCAAAAACAGTAGCATAAAAAAGTTGCCGTAATTGTGATATTTTCAATTTTTCAGTTAAAAGATGGACGCTGGCACCAGACCCATTTTGTATTCCACTCCCTGGACCCCACCCTTCTCCCTGTGGTTGACGTCTACAACTTCCCAAAAGCAAGTCCTGGCTCTCATTATCACCTAGAAGTAGGCCCTGTTTGCTTCCTGTGAGGCTGTGTCTTCCAAGCACAGAGGGATGATAAACCACCTCTGCAAGACACATTCACATAGGTGGAAAATGGAGCAGTCTCCTCCAAACCAAACAAACCATGGCCAAACACTGTCCAAGCAAGAAGATACCACCAACCCCAAAACAGATCCTGCTTCAGTCTGCCAAACTCCCATTGGACTGCAGACACAGAGGGAGGAAGCACAGGGAGCCGGGGGTGCAAAGAAGAGCTGAGAAGGAACAGGGAAGTTCTTGCACTAAAAGCTTCTCAGTGTGGCAAAAGCTACTTCAAGCTCTTCAAAATGGATCTTCTCATATACGTCTACTTGGAGAAAATAAAGGCACCATGCCACAAAATCTCTCCAGAACATTGCTAAGTGAAGGGAGACAAAGGCCAAGTTAATCAGCGGACATTGTAGTAACTTATTTTTGTATACAGTCTGTATACTGTGTTTTGGGTTTTTTTTGTTTGTTTTTTTGGAAATACCGGGAATTCAATAATCTGGATTAGTTCAATGTACATATTTATATACATATGCTTTTAATTAACTTTTATACATGTATATCTTATGTAAAGAAATAATCTTTAAGTGCAATAGAAAGCGAGAAGATAATTTGGTATTTTAAACTTATATGGACAGATTTTTCAGGGGTGCCATTTTTATTTGCCTTTGGTGCTCTTCTCCTCACGATCTTGCAAAGGTGAATCAATCCAGAGGAAGAGTTGTTTGCTTAAATTGAGCAGAAGTCACATTTAGATTTACTCCACTGGGAGATTTCCCCAGTGTGGGGGGAAACCAGTGGCACGCAGTCTGCCCTGAGTAAATTCAAATCCACAAGCCAACACGTATCCACAGGGGGTATATAAAATACTTACTGAACCAGATGCCACTGATGATTAGAGAGAATTTGGGTGGAGATTAGGGGTCAGATTTAGGAAGACTATGGAGCTCTAGTTCTCAGTAGTGTTTCTCTAACTGTGGAGTGTCCTTGCTTCTTTATTTATCATTGACAATAAAAGTTAGGTGTTTTTATTTAGTCAGTATCAATCATAATCTCTCTGATAGCAGTCCTTAGAGGAGAACTGAGCCACATGAGAGAGTAGTGGGGGGTACAGGAATTTGTATTAGCCTCCATTTATAAGCCAGTCCTCTCTCTAATTCATGGTACTATGTAAAGTGTTTAAGGTGCTAACCGTAGTGCTCTATTTACAACACTGTGCTAAAATATCCTAATGTTTATAGTGTAATAATATCCCATCCAACACTACTTAGCTCCCTAAGAGTCAGTCATCTATTGTTTATTTAAAACTGCTCAGTGCTGCAGTTTTAAGTGTATTAGACAGCTCATTCTGATCTATGTGTTTTAGAGATAACTATAAAAAAAATAAACCTGATTTCTGCTTTTGTGTACCCAGATAAATCTCAGCATTTGAAGTATTTTTAAGATTTTTTTTTCTGTACAAAGCCCCTCCTCTCCCACAGCTGTATGTATTATGTTTAGAAACACAACTAGTGGAGGTAGTTTTTAATGAAATAAAAATCATTTCTTTGATGTAGCTGGACACACATGTGTATAATTCTGTAAACCTTGCTGTATACAGTGGATCCCCTCTTGCTAATTTAATGTTATTTAATGTTATTAATGTGGTTTCTGTTGGGTGAAGCAATACTACTCTCTCTGACAACTTTAGAAATCAGTTATCCCAACTGGTCTTGGAGTTTATAGATTTGTTTTATGTGTAAATTTGGGACTCCAGAGAACAAATTTATTGCAATGTTAATTCTTTTATTTTTGTAACTTTTGTTATGTTCCTCTATGATAATCAAACATGTACTGTACCAGGACTGTGCTATACTATAACTCGTGTTTTAAAGAATTATGCAAATATGTGAATTTTTTTTTCCCATTTCTTTTTTCTTTTGTAAATCTGTTGTAGACATTTAAAGAAGCTAAGAATACCTCACAATTTTACACAGGACTTGGAAAGTCAACTTTCTATTGCCTTTATAATTAAAACCTGTTTGGAAATATCAGCCAAATGTGGCGAGTAAGTCCTCGAACTCTGAATAAGACGGTTTCTGGTGCCTTCATCCTTTCTCTGTCTACTCTTTAGTCATTGTTCGGTGTCCATTTGTTCAATAAATACTTTCAATTTGTGTCTGAATTTTTACTTTAACCACTGTCCATAAAACATGATGGGAAACAAAGCTTATTATTTACCAGCCTAATAATGTTGTAAAAATTTGTAGCTTTGACATACAGAATAAATATACTTGGTCATATGGCATCATCAATCCGTATGTACTGTTTTATAAGGGTAGCAGATACAAAAGCTTTTCGCACCACTGGTTGCAGAACTTAGCTATGATTAAAGACATAGTGTGTTTTGACATTGCAATATGACTCCAGGCAGGTGTGACTTTTTCCACAAGGTGACACCATGGTTAGCTGAGTAGAGGCCTTCAGGATCCTACAAATACAGCTGGGTTCATAAGTATCGGAGCATGGATCTTTTACCTCCGGATACTGTCCCGAGTGCGCACTGACTTGTCTGGACAAATTAAGGAATAAACAAATCAATCTATTTTCCCAGACTCAGAATTAACTGAATAGAAAATAATATAAATATAAGTATAGGGATTGTTTTAATACTTTGCTGCAACTCATTTGTAGACACTGACCACCTGAAGTCTGGAACTCATGGATACCGCCTCAGTTCTTTGAGGTTTGTCGGTATTCATTTATCTACAGCTCTCTTAAGGTCCACCACAGCATTTCAATCAGGTTGAGGTCTGGCCTTTGACTGGGCCATTGCAACACCCTTTCTGTTTCAGTCATTCTGCTGTAGATTTGCTGCTGTCCTTGAGATCACTGTCCTTTTGCAAGACCCACTTTCAGCCGTACTTTAGCTGTCGGACAGATGGCCTCACATTTGACTCTAGTGTACTTTGCTTTACAGAGGAGTTCACGGTTGACTCAGTGACTGCAGGGTGCCCAGGTCCTGTGGCTGCAAAACAAGCCCAAGTCATCACCCCTCCACCACTATGGTTTACAGTTGGAATGAGGTGTTTGTGCTGATATGCTGTGTTTGGTTTTCACCAAACATAGAGCACTGCATTATGGCCAAACATCTCCACTTTGGTCTCGTTTATCCAAAAGACACTGTTCCAGATGTTTTGTGGTTTGTTCAGGTGCTGCTTTGCTAACTTAAACCATGCTGCCATGTTCTTTCAAACAAGCCATACATTTTCACTCTTTCTTTTTTCTAATCATATTGTTATGAACTTTAACATTAACATGCTAACTGAGGCCTGTAGAGTCTGAGATGGAGCTCTTGGGGTTTTTTTGCAGTGTCTCTGAGCATTGCATCGTCTGACCTTGGGGTGAATTTGCTGGGTCTTCCACTCCTGGGAAGATTAGCAACTGTCTTGAATATTTTCCACTTGTCAATAATCTTTCTGACTATAGAATGATGGACTTCAGATTGTTTGGAAATGGCCTTATAACCCTTCCTAGATTGATGGGCAGCAATGTTGCTTCTCCCACACATGCAAACTGCCCAAACTTAAACAATGACTAATATTGCCTGAAATTAAGAATTAAACCACATGATGTCGCTATTGTCCTCTGAATTATTTCATGTGCAGTGGCTGTTTACACAAGGGAGGGTATAGATGTTTTTCAGAACATACATGGGCGAAAAAATACAGACTGAAGTCATTACTGTAAGGTCGTTGTACTAAATGTTGTAATTAGTCTACTTAGTGGAGCAAATCTTAATTATGCTGCGGCACCAAGCAATACACCCGCCGTCCTACTCACTGAACACACACATATAAATCATCTCAAAGAATGTCTTTTTTTTTAAATCATCCCAGTAAATAGGTGGGGAAAACACACAAATCTGTCTTTTGTTTCAGTTCCTTTTGGACTTGACTAAAACTAGTTTAGTCCTAATGTGCTCTTGGAGAAGAGAAAGCGCCAATATTGATCCAAACTTACAGTGTTTGATCAATGTTGGCCCTTTTTTGTTTTGGATCAATCTTGATATTGATCCAAAAGTGGAAGTTTTAAATCGATACTAAGTCCACAGGATACGGATTATTGGGCACTATAATTTAAAAATCATTGTCTTTTCCTGCAATTGTCGGGCACAATAATATAGCCGTGGCTGGATGACAGCTGAAAAGAGTTTCCCAGCTGATGGCCTATGTATTTTTGAGCCTTTATGAACCTCCCCACGGTGTTTGCTTTGGCCAATCGCTTTGCCTCTATATCTACCCAGCTCGATGCTGCCTTTCAACCTGCTCGAACCACCCCCCCCATTTTTGAGGTCGTTAATAATAATTATCTTGACTCTATGTATTTTTGAACCAATATTAAGATGGGGTTTAAAGTAATAAGAGAACATAATATAATAATATAATTTTATAATAGTATAATATTAGTCTTTACGGTTCTAAATATTTCCTACGGTGCCTGAAGGCAGCACCAGTTTCCTACGTGCACAATGGTGACGTTTACCTTATCATGATGGCGGTAGCCTGGACTATTTTGAATTCCGTCCCGCTTTTTGAACTTCACACTGCGTGCAGTTGGTAAAATGATATATTGTCCTGGTAAGAACACAAAATAAGTCAACCACTACTATGGATTCCATCGTGGGGGACGATGTGACGCTCCCCGTTGACATCAATGGAAGGTAAAACGATCAACAAAAGCTAGTGAGCTAACGTTAGCATGCATGAGCATCGCTGTATGTTTAGCTAATCCGAAAACAGTATTTTACATAAACGACATAGCTGCTATGAAGCACTCGAGTTGTATTGTTTTAGATACGTAACTTTATTGAATTAAGTTACTTAAGAGTCGTCTGCATATATACCATCTTGCATAGCTTTTCTTACTTTAGGTTTCCCAAGAAATACAACCCAAAAATGTTTTCTTTTTTGGGTGTAGTAACATTTAGGCCATCTCCGATCTAGGGGATCACATGCGCACGTAAAATTATGTTATCATGTTGCAATAACCTGTAATATCGATTTGATTATCAAAATGTGCCACAATTAAACAGAAACAAAAGCTAGAGATTGTGATGGCTGTGATAGTTGTTATATACACAGCCTTTTCCACTTTAGGTTACTTTTGTGTCTGCGGGAGGTTATATTGACATATTAACCGGAAAATATTCCTCTTATAAACACTTAATAAGTTCTTTCATTAAAGTCCGCAAAATGCGTAGCTACACGGTAGTAACTGGGTTAGTTTCATTTAGTTGGCGGGCTATAAACGCTGTTCCAGAAGAGATGCACTGTATTGACTGCCAATTGCAGCACCGTTGCGAATCACATTCAGCTCGGTGGATGTTGCTGTGATGTTGCCCTGATGTTGCCGCGAGTGGCAGGTCGGCGTGTTAAGCTGTCATGCAGACACTGAAAGAAAGCGGAAATCATGAGAACAACTGTCAGACTGTATCAGCGGCATTTCCCTCACTTTTTCTACAAAATGAGGAGTTGACGTTTTATATATATATATATATATATATATACATATATATTTTTTTCCTTTTCCCGCTCTCCGTTACGTGGAGAAGAGCGTGACTGTGGTAGGTGAAGCGTTCATTATTAGCTTTGCTGAACGGGGCTCTTCCTGGGTAGTGCTGGATAACATAGCTAGTTTATAGCTTCCTTTTTTCCCTCTAGAAAACTGGTTCTAGCATCGTTTTGTTAAGCCCTATAGTGTCCCCTTGTTAGTTTCATTTTTAAGGAGCTGGCCCAGGTTGTGGTTGGTGGAAACGCTTTCATCCAGGTGGTCAGCGTGCCTCAGTAATTCAAGATGTCAGCTGATATGTGTGGTGTGCGAAATACTTGTTGGGTAATTCTGAAACCCGACTCACTTTACTCTTTTAGTTTCGAAATTGTTACCATACTTGACTTAATGTTGTGTGTGTTTGTTTTTTAAATAATTACTGTAAATGATATTGTGAGCTCAGCCGCCTTCATGTTTTGTCAGTAGCAGCTGAACAAAGTGAGAAAAAGAGGAAGTCACTGTTTACATGCTGTTACATTGTTTCCACTGGGTGCTGGAGGGGTTACTACAACTGCAGCAAAACTCCGTCAAAAACACTGACATGGGCCACTTCTGATGTCTTATATTCTTTTTGGGAGAGTTTGATATGAGATGCTGTCTTTGGAAGTTGTTTTACATGTTTATGGTTTTTAACTATGTGCTGTTGCTGTAGAGTCGTTCCTCTGCGTTTGCACAGGAAGAGGTTTGCTTGGCATGTGAAACCTCAGTGATGCAATCATTGTCAGCAGAGTTTTACCTTAAGTGTGTTTGCAAAGCGATATTATGTTCCTGTTATCCATGCACGTGCACCTCAGCAAGTAGTGTTTGGTCATATTGTTTTCTTGTTGCTGAATTGCATCCACTGTAATTTGCTATTCTAAAAAATAAGTATTTTCAGTTGAGAATGTATCTTCTTTTCTTCACTGTAATGTGCCCATTTATGCTGCCTCAAAACAAGGATGGGAAAGAGCAGTGTCATTGTGTTTGCAGTTTGATACTTTAGAAGCAATAAACAGTCTATTTATAGCAGGGACATTCAGTACATCCCCAGATTCACAAAAACCCTGGAAAAGGACTGAACCTGGATAAAATGCTTAAGGTCATATTTATCTGATTAGAGGCAGAGGATGCAATATCTAACATGTCATTCAGTGGATCTAAAATGTGTTCCAGTGTAGTTTTATGCTGGAATTGTAGATCAGCTCAGGGGAATTTAACAGAGAAGCTGTGTTTAAATCACGGGAGATTTAGGAGGAAGTTGTTCAGTGCTGAACTTCATATTATTCCATACAAAGGCCAAGGTGGGGGAACATGAACCTGGGCCCAAATAATTAATGTTTTTTTTTTTATGCAAGTGATAGTTATTGGTATGTGCTGTGGCGGTTCCAGATGTGTGTTGCTGATGCTTGGTGCATTGTACTGTGTCAGTGAGTGACGCCACCGTCCCATCACTATGTAACGCTTAGCTGATCAGAGCCACAGTACTCTGCTTGTGTACCAATGAAAGCCATCTCCGTCCATTGGTTTCTCTGTCTTCCTCTCCTTCTGTATGTCTGAACATGAGCACTAGGCTGCCACTGGCACATGGTCACACACACACACACACACACACACACACACACACTGAAAGGCAGCTCTGCCAGAGTGGATGTAAATGAAGCTGAGAGTCATTCTTAAGCTATTTATGGAGCATCCTTAGGGCTCAGTGAAACTGGCCAGCGTGAGTAATGTGTAGACACCATGAATTTGTGTTTTTCAAAAAACACGGTAATCAGTGTTCACCTTGTTTAAGAGTAAAGCTTGATTTTGTTCTTCTTATTGTTTAGGTTTTAAATATGATTTTTTGTTGTTGTTGTTGAATATGGTGGTGGACTTGTAACAGTAACATTTAGTCAAATATTCATAGTAACTAGGTTGCATGAGTAACAAATAATTGTGTCCCCAGCTGCAGACTGCCTGACTCCATAGGTGCTGGAGAATTTTCCACAGACAGCATGTCAGGTACAGTAAGACTCTCTTTTGTTTTCCTGCTGTTCTTTTTCTTGCTCAGGTGTGTCTCCCATGTGTATTAATTAATACCGCTGCTGAATCGTTGCTGTGACCTCCCACGGTTTTGTTGTCAAAGCTGTGATCGGGAGTAGCTCGAATGATAATTATAAGCTATTCCCATTTATACTTTTTGCCATGTTCTTGATATATGCAAAAATTTACACAGAGCTAGATTCATGCACACAAGCCAGTAAATAGCTCATTTATAGAAATAGGTCAGCATCTGTGGTCATTTGTCAAATCTGTTTTGAAATGCTCAGACACACACAAGCATTCACAGTGTTGTGACAGTTGGGTAGAACAACTATTCTTAACTATTCACCTCCAAAAATAATGGAACAGTGAGGCCAGTGTCTTTATTTTTGCTGTAAGCTGAAAACATTTGGGTTTGATATTAAAAGATGAATATGAGACAAAAGATTAACATCTCAGCCTTTTATTTCCAGGTATTATTCATCTGGGTCTGATACACAGTTCAGAAGATGGCAACTTTTATCTGAACCCAACCATTTTTCTTGTGAGCAAAAGTATTGGAACATGTGGCTGACAGGCGTGTTTCGTTGCCCTGGTCTTTCTTGTTACACTGATTATACAAACAATGCTAATCACTGAATGTCTACGCTCAAGTTTCAGATTTGGGCTTTGCCTCTGCAGACTGTGCATTTATAGTCAGAGGAGAAGCCAACATGAAAACCAGAGAGCTGTCTATGGGTAAAAAACAAGCAGCTGTGAAGCTGAGAGAAGATGGAGGGATTGCACAAACATTACCCATAGCCAGTAGCAACTGTTTGGAATATCTGGAAGAATAAAGTCATAATTGGTGTACTAAGTAACAGATGTGGAACAGGTAGACCAAGGAAAACAACAGCAGCTGATGACAGAAACATTGTAAGTGCTGTAAAGGCCCTAAAATAACTGTTAGTGACATCAGCCACAACCTCTAGAGGGCAGGAGTGAAGGTATCACAATCTGCAGTTTGCAGAAGACTTCATGAACAAAAGCACAGAGAGTTCACCAGAAGATGAAGATGAACATGCAGACTACTAATTAGCAAAAAGAACAGGAAGGCAAGAAGGCCAAAAAGTTCAGAGACAAGCCTCAGAAATTCTGGGCCAGAAAGTTTGATGGACTGATGAGACAAAGATGAAGCACTACCAAGGTGATGGAAAGGCTGAAGTTTGGAGAAAGAAAGGATCTGCTCATGATCCCAAACATATGATCTCATCTGTAGTGTAATAGCTTGGGCTTGCATGGCTTCTGCGATGGGCTCATTAATATTCACTGATGATGTCATCATGATGGCAGCAGTGCAATGAACTCAGAAGTCTACAGAAACAATTTGTCTGTCAGTACCTAAATACCTGGAAGTAAGAGCTGAGATGTTGATATTTTTTCTGTTATGTTATGTTTTGATGTCAAACCCAAATGTTTTCAGTCTACAGCAGAGTTAAAGGGATTGGCCTCACTGTTCCAATACTTTTGGAGGGGAGTATATGTTGAAGTTTCAGGTCCAGAGTTTCCTGATACTTAGTGGAATCCATTCTTTTCTTTGTTCATGCAGTCTTCCTAGTGGCAAAGTGCTCTTTTTTTATGTAAACATACTTTTAGTGATTATGCAGTCTGGGAATCCATCTATCTGTATCTGCTAACTTGGCCTTTGGGGACAGTGGCCACTGTTTTGGGGCTTCCGCTCTAGCCAGATATTTGGATAACAGATATTAAGTTGAAGCCTTCCTGTTCCCTGCCCTGGTCATTGTTTACCAATGTGGAGAAACTATAAATATTCTAATCAAAAAGCTAATTTACTGTGAGACAATAGCTGATAGCTTAGAGATAACATTACATGCAGAATCCTACAGATTCTGCACATTCATATACATAAATCTGTTTAAAAAAAAAATTATCATCTGTTCATTGTACTTCTTTCCAAAGCCTTAATAATTCTTCTTTGTAGGTCCTGTTGGTGCATCAACTCCAGTAAAGCCAGTGAAGTGTGAACAGTGCACCCCAAGCTAAACCATTGCAAATTAAGTATGCACCAGTATGGGCTGAACATTAATATCAGCCTTGTTAACTAAATAAATGAGATGACGCTCGCCTTTGGCCACGGCCAATGTTTATCTGAAGGTCACATCAATTTTGTGCTGGCTCTGTGTTCAAACATACTCTCTGAAAGAGCTGAAAGGCACAAAACAATTTAACAATCAGTACATCCCTATTACATGGGCAAATGGAACAGAAAGCAGCAACTAGTTCTGAGAACAGAATGGATAAGGAGTATCACTTCTCAATGTAGTTAAAGCATAAATGTAGGCAGGTAGTAGTCCAAGTAATGACTTAGAAATGAAAGTGTACCAATGACAGGACCTGCGGATGGCCAAAGCAGGCCACCCCACCCCGAACCTCTAGGCCACAGTGATGCGTCAACACTTTACAGTTAGTAACAAACCTGAGGGAGGCATTGTAAACAGTATCAACCATCCGAAGACACTGAGCAGAGAAAGGTGTCATGTTACATATATTCTGCTGCCAAATTGCTTTGCTTGTCCTTTCTGCCCAGGAGTCTTTATTTTGTCAGGACTGCTTTTATCTTCCAGAGCTTTTCTTCACTCCCAGAGTTCCCTTTAACTGCCATTTCTTAATGACAATTCAGACAGAGGAAATTGCATGTTGAAAGCACTTTGGTATCTTTTTTAGCCTTCCCCTGCTATGTAGGCTTCAATTTACTTCATTTCACATCTCCAATCAGTTTTAGAGGAGTCCATATTCGTTGAGGGCTTGTGAGTCAGAGAATTTATTGAGTCTTGGAGCTGCCCTGAGCTTAATAACAAATCTATTAGGGCCTATTAAGTGAATAAGTGAAGGTTGTTATAAGTAGAAGGATGCCCACACTGCACTTAACAAGTAATATTGATTAGAAAAAATATAAATTCATGAAGTTAACATTTTAAGGAGTTTTATTTACTTCATTGAATTAAAATATAAAAAATCAGTATAATGTGTTGTTAGCTAACGGGCAAGAGAGAAAAATATTAATTCTTTGAATTAGTCTTTTAGCTGTGATTTATTTTTTTAAAGAGAAGGCTGGGATTGCAGAATCCAGGAAAATAATGATCATCCTGAAGTATATTTTTGAATGAACTCCAGCAAATGTCAGGAGAATCAGGTTGGGACCAAACCAGCCTGTCAGACATTCGCAGCACATGTGCGAATACCACTGTAGAGCTCTAGAGCCATGTTTTGTTGAATACACTGAAAGCAGCAAAGGATGAAAGTATTTTCTCTGAAATTTAGAAATCATTTAAACATAAACAAGCAAGTAGTATTTTAAGAGTGATGTGTGATGGAGCCTTTCCTTGCAAACAGCACCAAATGATGAATCAGGGGTTTGTGTTGTGAAATTTGTTGTCAGCACTCAGTGTTACATGATCATCTGTAAACTGTTTCAGCTGGTCTAAACAGGGCAGCTCTCAGGGAGCTCGTCCACCTCTGATGCCTGTGCAATGAAGAAAACGACTCCTTTCTCTTTCTCTTATCTTCTTCAATATAAACAGAGTGAGGATAAATGTGAAAGCAGTGAGAATGAATTACTCTTTAAGCTCTGCACCCTATACTGCAGTTGTGACTCATGTTAGTAAAACTGCATTCTTGTTGCTTTTACAGCTCCATCCTTCCCTGAAAAGATGTCCCCTGTTAAAGCTCTCACCATGAAGGACTATGAGAACGTGAGTGATTTCTGACAACTTTCTGTTCGATATGTTGCATATAGGTTGTCTAGTGGTACTGTGTTCCTACAGTTACTTGTGTATTTACAGCTTTTTACTAGTACTTTGAAACACTAAGCTGTCTGTATGAGGCAGACAACTTTACCCCTACACAACAAACAGGGTAATAACCTGATCCTGAATCTGTCTGCCGAAAACTTAACCACGTTGACCATTTAAGGAAATTTGGTGATGAAGTTTGTGTGCAGGAGGAGGAGAAGGAGGATTGAGGTGGGCTGAAGTCAATATTTCAGCATTTGATTGGAATGCTTGCTTGAAAATCTTGGGCTCGTGCTGCCTGGCTGGCTGCATGATTAGAGGTTTACAAAGGGGTTCAGACTTCTGACTCCTCCCTTTGACTGTCCACCCAACCCCCATTACCAGATGTATGCTGCTCTGAGCCTGGAGCACAATGATGCACAGTCTACTTCACACACATAAGCATTTTAAAAATAACTATGCACACGGCCCCTTTCCACCCTGTAAACATGTCGGGCAGCTTTTATCCATCAATATTGGGCTCATATTTTTTCTTTGACTCTAATTATTTCTTCCAACTTTGTTTTCTTTTCATTTAAGCTAAATCAAGGATTTGCATCCATTTAAATTGGAGCCAGATGAAGAATAAAATATTTTAATGGAACATTTCATTGCAAGTGTTATTTGTCCAATCGATTAATTGTATATAAATATTTTTTACATTGATCCCCAGCAAATCACAGCTCTGAAGAAAGAGAATTTTAACCTGAAGCTGCGCATTTACTTCATGGAGGAGCGCATGCAGCAGAAATGTGATGACTCCACTGAGGACATATTCAGAACGGTGTTGTATTTATTTGAGTATTACAAACTGCACATTACACATTACATGAGTGTGTTACATTTATCTGACGCCACTCCCTGCAAAGTTTCGTGTGACTAAGTGTTTCCCCACAAGTACTAAATGAGATCACAACATGAGCAACAGCAGCTGGATTTTATTCAACCAGCATCCCACATTTCTGATCTTAGAGCAGCAGTCTTGACTTTTTTTTTTAAAATTTGTGGCAGCTTTGTTTGAGTGAACACTTGAGCCGAAAGTGTCATTTAAGAATGTCATCTTTATATAGACACTGGAAGAGAGAGCTTCCCATACCTGTTGTTGTGTTTGAGATGGCTCCAGGTGTGGGGTTTTTACTGAAATGTTGTCTTTTTGTAGAATATTGAGCTGAAGGTGGAGTTGGAGTCCATGAAGAGAGAGCTGGCAGAGAAGCAAGAGTTACTCGTGTCTGCATCGTATGTGTCATTCGCTTATTCAGTTTTTACTAAAGTCATATATTAGGCTGTTCAGACATACACAAAAGGCAGCAAGGGCTAATGTGAGCCCAGCGTTTAAAAATATGTAGGCAGACAAACTAAATCTTGCCTGTGAATGTTTTTCAGTAAAGCTCTGGAGAGTCTGGCTGGTCGAGAATCGGGAGAACCCCAGCATGTGAAAGAGCAGGCTCAGAGAGAGATGGATGCACTCAGAGACGCATTTAACAAGAGGATAGCTGACCTGGAACACGTGAGTGATATTATAACACTAATTTCCAAATACCTATTTGCCACAGGTAATAAATTGCTTTACTATAACTCCCCGGGAGTAGTCATTTCCTTCAGTCATGTTCTCAAAAATCCTGATATTGCAGTTTACTGTGCATATGTTGTTTGGTTGAACGCTCATATAAACCAAATTGTGTCCACTTGTATTGTTGGTTTCACTTGCTTCACTTTGTGTTTGCATCATGTCAGTGTTTACGTACAGCAGAGGAAGAGGTTGAAAAGATGGCAGCCATCGCTGAGCAGGGAAAACTTAAGAATATAAACATGGAGAAGCAGCTCCAAGCCCTGGGTCCACCTAGCACCTTAACCACTGTTCCAGTCCCCAGTCCGGTCCAAGATCTGCAGCAGGCTCTGCAGGAGAAAGACAAGTAGGGACAAAGAAAATAATTACAGACAATCTAAGTATACAAATGGTATATTTTTGTAGAAAAACCCGTCTATATTTTCTACTCATTCCAGTGTCATTGAGCAGCTGAAGATCACTTTAAAGAACCAGGAAGCTGTAATCCATCAGAGAAACAACGCAGACCAGCAGACAGATGCTCCATCGGCTGGCAGTGTTAAACAGCTATCTGATCTTATAGCTGAGAAAGATCAAGAGCTTAAGGTGTGAATTTTACATGTTCATAACGATGTGAAACATAAGAGGTTTCTCTTAGTGATACGTTAGGGTACAGTTGTTTACAGGTTTTGTGCATCTGTTTGGTTTTTGTCACTTCCAGCCTCTTAATAACAGCCTTTTTAAAAATATGTTTTAACTCTGCTTTTAATATGAAGGAGCATTTGAGTGAACTCCAACTGTTTTCCAGGCACTGAGGGACGAGCTTCACAGAGAAAGAGACAGAACGCAGCCGGACCATCAGGTTGGTGCTGTTTTGATACAGTCGCTCTAAAACTGTCTGACGTGTTATTAAACTACTAATGTGCTGTGACACAGACTGCTGGTTGGCCACTTAGAATTTTCCCTTTTGTCCATATCTTTCTTTTATTACTTTTTTTTAAAAAAAATTTAAAACTTTTTCTTAAGTCCTTTTTGAACTTTTGTTCTTGTTCCTGTGGCCCCTGTGTAATGGTTAACAAATTTACATACTGAAGAGCTGTGGTTTGAAACCTAGCCTCCATCCAGTGTAGTACAAATGCTGGTTCTAACCCCAAATAAACGTAAGGGCTGCATCAGGAAGGGCATCCGGTGTAAAAATCTGTGCCAAATCAAAATATATAAATCCATCTGCTGTGGCAATGCCTTGGGAAATAAAGGAGCAGCCAAAAGCAAATTTTTTTCCCTGCTTGTTTATGTCTTGTCAAACCAGAGCATTTTTTAAAGCGTTAATTCTTGTTATTTTTGCTTTCTTGGAGCAGGTACATGACACACTGAAAGTTAATTTATATAACAGTCATTCATTCAAACTCACAGATGCTGTTATATGTATCTGTTTTCATATCTCTTCATTTTTCATGATTCTCAATTTAATTCCCTGCTTCAGTAAGAAGGGTTTTTTTTTTTCTGCTTTGTTGTAGTTGAGATTTTTCCTGAGTCTGTTACTGTGTTTGACACATATGTATGCATTTCACTGTTATGTCTGATAATTTCACTAACAAAAATGCAAATTATGGTTGAAAAAATAAACCCTGGTTTACAGGCTTGGCTAAAAACAATAATATAATGCAGTTTTTTTTTAACTTTATTTAAGACCTCTTTGGGGCACAGGAAATGCTGGAAAAAGCCTGTTTGTGCAGTTTGGTAAAGAAGATGTTAAATATCAAATGGAGTTTAAATTTTATCCATTTAGAAATAGTCATTGCAGAGAGAGAATGTGTTCCCATGCAATCTGTTGGTAAAAGTACTGCGCTGTTGACGTTTAAAATAGAAAGCTGTTTGCTGGGCAGTGTCCATGGTTCCTCTTTAGACCTTGGCGTAAGACTCAGGTCATAGGGTTAAGACAAGATTAGTGTGCTGCCTGTAGATGGTTCCTCCAAGGGTTGTTATTGGCTTTCTTTCTTTAGTAAGTGGGGTTCATGACAGGAGGTGTTCATGAGATGTGGCTAAACAATTGAATGCGCTGCATGTATTGTGAAGGATTTTGCAAGGCTGTGTTTACCAAGGTTGCTTGACATTGGCCTCTTCAGGATACAGATGTAGTGAAATGTTGCAAAACAGTAGAAAGCACTCTGTAATCTTAAAGCGGATTTTTCCATGTACTGCCAGGAAGGATCGACTCTATCAGTGTGATTGGCTGACGCCATCACTACCTGCTTGGGGCCAGGCTTTGTACCTGAAGCTTTTTTTTTTTTTTTTAGTGCATTTGGGAGAATGTTTTCTAGAGATGGTCTGGCATGGGCCCTAACACAGATCAGTCCTAGAGGATTTGTTGATTTGATTGCATGCATGAGGGAGAGTGGAATAGAGGCGGGAGCAGGGATTATTGAGGCTTAGGGCTTACAGTGCTTTGCACTCCGTCTTTCTCCTCTGTGCTTCGCTTGCTGGTGTATTGAGAGAAAATGATAGATGGCTCTTCTCTGTCTGGCGAGCTGATGGCCATTAAGTCACTAGACAGTTGGTGTGTCAGTGACAGATTTCTTGGACTCGGTTTAAGTGGGTGAGTGTGGAAGATCTACGGTGCCATGAGGGACCCATGTCGCATATGTGGTGTCCGTCTAGTGGGAAGCCAGTGCCGCTGGATCTTCAGCTCATCGGGAAAGAGGAAGCTACAAGTCATCCTATCCCATGTGCTGGGTAGGGAGGTGACTCGTGACGGTCGGCGAGAGTTCCTCTGTGGAAAATGTGTGTTCCGATTGGAGAAGGTTGTGCAATTTGATATAAACATCAGCAAACTGCAGGAGGAACATGGCAGTCAGATCCAGAAGCTGCAAGCTGAGAAGGAACACCTCATGCAGTGCATTGTGCACATCTACAATAAAAACAACCCACAGAGCAGTGAGAGGGAAAATGCAAGCTCCAAGACTCTGCTCAGTTCCTCTGGGGTTGGCTGTCCTGATGATGAGGCTGCAGGTCAGCTGGCTCATGAAGGACCGCAGTTCAGGGAAGGTGGTTACATGGGGAACCGCATGAGAAGGTGTGTGAGTCTGGATAGGATTGTCAGTAAAGGGACATTCCCTGGGCGCTCAGGTTTAAGGGGCAGCAGGCTGGGATCAGGGGCAGGGCTGGATGGCACTATGAAACATTTTGGGCTCTGGGGCACACGCCACCGTTCTCAGAGCATGTACCTTGACCTGATTCAACGTAAGGGCACCTTGCCTAGACCTGGATTCAGCAGCCGCTCCACATCGCTGCAGTCACTGAATCGAGACTTTTCCTCGGACACGCCTACAGACCCTCCACTCAAACGAAAACTGAGAGAGGCCAGGGTGTTTTTTGCAGGATATGGTACCACTGATGACTCAGGTGGAAAGGCTCAGGCCAGAGCACTACTCCAAAGATCCTCAAATCAGCCTTCAGTGATCGCTGACCTGATCCAGCTCTTGCGCTGCATCTCAAAGCAGCAGGTGTCTGCCCCAGCAGGAAGTCACATCCCTGTTCTAAAGAGGTTAAATGCTGGCTCTCTCAGCACCCGAGCCAAGCGCAGACATAGAGAGGCAGAACTGAAGTCTCTGCATGACCTTTCAGAGGAATTTGATGATGAATACACTCCTGTCAGAGTGAAGGTAGTTCCTTTCAGTAATCCCACCAAGGCTGTAGCACCGGTACTGACCTGTGCCAGGTAGCTTTGTTGATACACGTACTTCCACTTAATTAATTTCTCCTGTTTTGTTGTTTGTGCGTTCCCTGGATTTGCTGAGAAGAAGAGTGACATTAATCAGGTGGAGTCGATCAATAAGCTGCTGACAGAGGAGCTGAACCTGGTTAAAAGCACGAATGAGAATCTGGCAAAAACCCTGGAGGATTCCAAAAGTCAGAACAAGGTACATGGAGAAAACACGTTTGCCTCTATTAAATATTTCAAAATTGTATTGGTATTTTACTTTGTATGAAATTACTAACTTCTTGATGTAAACAGACCCTGACAGTGAAGTTGGAAGAGAAGGAGAATGAACTAAACTCTGAGAAGAAAAATGCTCTAAAGCGAGATAAAACTATCCAGGGACTCACTCAGGTCCTCAGGGAAAAGGAAAAAGAGGTAAGATGTTTATGAACAGAGTTAATTTAATACTTATGTTATTGTTGACATTAGATCGCCTCTCTCTATTATGCAAAGCTTCAAGCCCACCATATCTGTCTTTGTATTGCACAGATTGCCGAGCTGTGTCATGAGATTGAGGACAGAGATGATGCTTTGGCCAAAGCTAGAGAGGCAGCACATAAAGCCCAACTGCAGAAATTCCAGGTATGTTATATACACCTTTCATATAGAACCAAACTGTATAGAGACATCCCTCATTAGAATGTGGCTCCTACAGAATGTTAAAAGATAACAGATAAAAGTAAATGTTTTTGGGGTTTTTTTTCATTCAGGGAGCAGAGGAACACCAAAACCTATTAATGGAAAAGCAAACTGAGTTGGCCCAACTCCAGGGGGAACACCACGCCAAAGTGCTTGAAGCCCAAAAACTACAGCGTGCACTGGATAGGAAGGAGCAAGAGCTGGCTGACTTGCAGCAGTCAAAGGATCAGCTTGAGGTGGAACTGGAGGACCTGCAACAACAGAAGAAGAAAGGAGACAAAGCGCTGAATGTAAGATAACAGCAGGACAGGGGCTGTCTCCAAAGAAATGTTATTACAATATTAAACCGTTGGGCATTTTAAATCCTCTTTTATCCTCTTTTGTTTTTTTTTAAATTATCTGTCTCTGTTTACATATTGGTTTTGTTGTGACATTATTATCATTTCCTCCACCAGGATCTAAACAATCAGCTCAAAAAGCTGAGTGGGGAGATTGGGGAAAGGGAGAGTGCCCTGGAACAGCAGTACCAGGAGCTGCTGGACCAAACCAAAAGAAAGCTGCAGGCCCATGAGGTCACCATCCAGCGGCTCACGTCCACGGTGGCTGATAAAGAGCAGCAGCTACAGGTGACACATCAGCACTCAGCATATGCAGACAGACTTTAAACCAAATGATTAAAAAAGCGAGTTCCTCCCTTTGGAACTGTTGGGTATCACTACATTTATCGCCACTGAGAGAGTGGATTCTGAAAAAGGAGATGCCAGAGTGCAGTCTGGATCTTGCATATTGTGCCCCTAAAAAAGCAAAGAAGAAATAAAAAAGGCAAAATATTTTATGTATGTTACTTGCTTAATATAGGTTTGTTTTACTGCTCTCTATTTCACGTGTAATAGTGTGTCTCCTCTGCTTCACGGAGCCACCCACACATGGTATAACATAGAGCTGAGGAGAGCCTCAAAACAGTACAAGCTAGCAGTTGGCTTATAGGCATGCCATGAAAACAAGCAGGGCCAAAGAGATTTTGGTGCTCCAGTATAACAGTCAGCTGTTTTGAGTGTGGTGTATTTAGTAAAAAGAATTTTTATGTGTTTATCAGGAGTACATAAACATGTTTAGAGACTTTGAGCGGAGCAAAAGTCCAGGAGGGAACGACAGTATTCTTTCCAAACTGCGTCAACGGTTGAAAGAAAAGGAGAAGGCTCTGGAAGTGGGTATTCCTTCAGTGCAATCTTTGAACCATGGTGACTGTGACTGGTTTCTGATATATTTGTTTGCTCTCTTAAAGCAAGCACTAGATGAGAAATTTGCTGCCATTGAAGAAAAAGACAATGAGATTCACCACCTGCAGCTGTCACTAAGGGAAAAGGAAAGAGACCTAGAAAGACTCAATAACTTGCTCTCTCATAATGAAGAAACCATCAATGTAAGTATCAGAAACTGTGATCTTTTCCATTAGTTGATAATCCAAGCAGCTGTGGATCTGGACTTCTGTTTTATGCAGATGCCTGCCTACTTCTCTCTTTCCAGAGTTTTGATGGTCTAATTAAGGAGAAAGATGCAGAGCTACAGCATCTTGCAAGCACCCTAAAGAACTTACAAAGAGCCAAGCAAGATGTGGAAGATAACCTGAACAGATCACTGAGGGAGAAGGACTCCATCATCAGCCAACTGCAGCTCTCCCTGGAGGGCAAGACAAAGGATATGGAGGTTGGTTACAAATAGTCTCCCTCACACACCCTCTACTCTCCATTGAGTCATGGTCCTCATAATTTTCACCATTCTTATTCCATTTATGCTTCAATGCTGCTTATTTTTTCCTCTCTAACTTTGACTGCCATTGTTTGTAGCAAATGGCTGAATCGCTGCTGAACCAGTCACAGAGCCATGCACGTGATCTGGCTGAACAGATGGGCCAAAGGCTAAAGGTCACAGAAGCCATGTTGACTGAGGCTGTGAAGGCCAGGGAAAGACTGGTTGCTGACAATGAGAGTGCTGTAGAAGGGCTGTTGGCTACAATTACCAGCAAAGACCAACTTCTCAAGGTCAGCATTAAATTATGACAACAGAGAAACTTTGTAGCAACTGAGATCAAGACAGAATGTGGGCAAACGTCACTAACACCTTTACTTTAACTCTTTGTCGTCCCCAGGAGTCTGCTGAGCACTACAACCGCATGTTGTCTGAGCGCACTCAGGAGATTCAGGAACTAAAAAAACAGCTCTCTGACAGGCAACAGGATCTTGCCACTGCTGAGAAGCAAAGCTCCTCAACAGCCCAGGAGAGTTATTTAGAGACCGCACAGCTCAAAGCCCTCCTTGCTGAAAAAGACAGCCTCATTAACGTAAGATCCTGTGGGATACAACACATCCATTCAGCTGTGAAATGTGGTTGTCTTAAAAAGTAGAGGAAGTCAAAGCTCACAAAGAGAATAACATCTTCTGTCCTCGAATTCTATGTCCTATCTTGAAAAAGTTTAAGATATTACCTGAGTATGTGCTAACTTAACATCTTTATAATTGGCAGAAGCTTCTCCAGCGTGGTCAGGAGAGAGACCAGTTTCTGGCAGAGATGAGGCAGAAAGCAGAGCCAGATCAAGTGTTGGAGCTCAGACAAACTATTCAGATCATGCGAGAGAAGTTGGACGAGAGGGAAGGTAAGGGATTTGGACCTGTAAAACCCTCAGACTGGATTAAAGACAGACTGCATGTAGGTGCTACATTTGATTCTGTTTTGTCTGTGTTGAAGCTGAGCTGTCCAGGAGGAACAGCGAGGATAACCAGGAGAACAATCCACTCTCCAAGAAAACTGTGGTGCTCCTGAAGAAGGAGTTGGCACAGAAAACAGAAGCCCTGAACAAGGCACTGAAAAGGGAAAATGAACTGAAGGTCAGGGAGTTAGAAACATTTTATTGATCCATAATCAGGATAGGATTCTTAAAAGCATTAATTGTAATGCCCTACATCTTAATTTCTAGATTTCACTGGCTGAGCTTCAGTCAACACTCTCTGAGCTGGAGGGTCACAGTGAAGGTCAGGCCGCTAATATTGAGTCCCTGACTGCAACTCTAAAGACCAAGGATGAGATTATCAGTGTAAGGATCCTACACAGCATTAAGGTTGTGTCACCAAGTAAAGGAGCTTTTGTTCTGATGTTTAATTTTTGACTTTGAGCAGGTTCTCCAGCAGCGCCTCAGTCAGAGAGGTGACACTCGGCCTGATCACACCCAGGATCATGTCATTGTCTCTGGAATGGAGAGCTCCCTACCTGTGCTTCCTCAGAGAGAGAGTACCATGATAGGTGGAGACAGCCAGCAGAAAGTAAAAATTGCTTTCTTGTTTCCTTTTTAAAGCAAAACATTATTTTCAGTCTTTAAGATAGCTTCTGTTTTGTCCTCAGACCTTGCCCAACCTCACGGCTTTGCAACAGGAGCATGATGCTCTGAACAGAGCCCTGAGAGCTGAACAACAGCTCTATTCCAGCCTGGTCAAGACTGTGAAGGAGCAGGACAGGTAGTGATGTGCAACAGTTTCTTTACACAAAAAAGGAAAAAAAAAATGCTTTGAGCTAATAGACTTATCTGATTATTTGCAGTACCCAGCGTCTCCATGCTCTGCAGTTGGAGCTGACAGCAGTGCAGCTTCTCAGGCAGCAGCCAGAAGAGAGCATCAAAACAAATGAGGAGTTAAGGGATGACTTGGAGAGAGAGTACACAGAGCCAAACTCAGAGAAGGTGCAGTGCAAACACACTTGGTTGTAGATGAGGATGGTGACCGAGTGAGGGAAAAGAAATGAAAGAAATTAGAAGGGGGAGGGGGTGTCATTTAGCTTGGTTAAAGAGATAGAAAAGGGAACACAGACACACTGGTCTTTTTCATCTAGTATTTTTACTCCAAGAATACCTCCTGCTGAAAAGCTCATGTCCCCTTTTTGTTTGTGTTGTCATTCAGCATGCACACCTTCTACTTTTCATCTTTGTGTACTTTCTGTCCACTGCTCTTTACATCACCCACTTATCTGCATGTTTTTGTCTAAATGCCAGTTGCTCCCCATTTCACTGTCACTCAGTAAATGTATTGATTTCACACCTGTCTGCACTGTCTTTCCTTCATAAAAAATAAATAAAGGTCTGTCTTCTCTGTCTCTCACTTTTAACATGCTTGTTTGTTTTGTTTTGTCCCTGAGAAACGTTTGGTTGTTTTTTGATGGCATCACTTTTCTAACACTCCTCTGGTTATTAATCAAACCATCTGTCACCTGAATAAGATTTAAATGCATGGTTATGTCATTATATAATAGTTTTAATAAAGGATACTGATGTGCAGAGTGCCCCATTAAAAGAGCAATTTTCCAGGAATAGACCCTAATCCAAAAAGTCTTAAATTTATTATCCTCTGACGTCATAGATTTAATGTAACTCACCACAGCTTGTCCTTTAGATGTGTTGTGACATTAATACATGGCCTTAAAACAGATTAAAAGTGTCACTCTGCACTGAAGTCTTAGCTAAATAACTCGAGTGTCTGTCCACTTGACGTGTGCACTCATGCGACCACACACGTGCATGCTCCTCCCCGCACCCCTGCCTGCAGAGAGCCAGGTGTAAAAATAGGTCAGCTGTAAGTAACAGGGCCATGGCTCACATTCTCACCGACTTGCAAGATAGACATAGCAGGATAATTACAACTGATTACATTTCCACACTTCATGCTTTGCTTATATAACTTATTAGAATTTGTGTGGAATGTGTGCACATGCGATGCACTGACAAACTTGTGATAAAGCACAATAATAATAATTATATTTGTGTAATGGTGTATATCTGTGGTGCTGCTTTTTAGCTTCTCTACACATCTTTGGAAATCTGATTCAGATTTATTAGCAAGCCAAGATACATTAACTGCATAATCTAAATCCACTGAGTTTTTTCATTCATGAGGTTTCTTTCTTTTTTTTTATTCACTTTGCGCAATATTTTAATTACTGAACATTAGATTTTACACATGAAAAATATGAAACTAAAAAGTATAATTCAGTGTCTAAATTTTTGTCCAAATGTAGATGTGCTGTTATGCAAAGCCTCAGCTTCATGGCTGGTCTGTGTTTGTTTTTAAAGTTGTAAAGGTGCTGAAGTATACACCCTCTTAATGACAGGTTTGACATACGCATATGAAGTCTTAATGATGCAGCATGGGAACTGCTGTCAAATGAGAAAGGAATGCCCCATCGGGCGTGACTGTTTGTAACCTTCTGCGTATCTGTTCAGGTATGGACCTGATTGATCCTAAAGAACTAGAGAGCATGAAACATCAGCTTGAAGATGCCCAGCGCTGGAATGCATCTCTGCAGGCTCGCTTAGGAGCAATTCAGAACCGTGGAGGGAGGGGTTGGTGGAGCCAATGATGGAGGTAAGACTAGAAAAAGACACCGGATGTCATATTCCAGTGTATATGCAGACAACATTGAGAGTTTATTTTAATGATTTTCAGGCGATTCTTTGAGTTCAGTTGGAGATCAGACATCCTACATGAGACATCTGTGTGGGAGAGGGACTGGATGACAGCTTGTCTCAACTCTCTGCTCAGGAGCTCAGACAGAAGGTGTTTCTTTATGTCTAGTGCTCATATAGAGTCACGTTGAAGTGTGGAGTTAGTGTGCTAGACGTGTCATTGTACTTGCTGTAAAGCTGGAAGTATATAAAAATGATTTCTTTCTGCGGTAAGGTGCTCGAGCTGCAAGACCATGTCAGCAGGCTGCAGACCTTAAACAACGAACTGCAGAGCCAGCTGTCACTAAAAGGAGAAGTCAGAGCATGATGCTGACGACAAAGAGGACAAAGACCACGAAAAACAGCTGCAAAGAGATGAGGTTGTACATAAAGTTATGCCGTCAAAGTTTTTTCTCCTAAATCTTCCAAGAGAGGACATTTCTTGTCATTTATTAGTAATATTTCTTTTAGCGTATGTCCACATTTAGAAAATACTTGACAAATCATGAATCATTGTCTAACATCCTTCCTGTGTTAGCTCCTTTCTAACCTTAGAACTTACAACCTAACCTCTGACCTGTGTAGCCTTTTGCTAATTTCTCTTCCGTCTGTAGTACTAAATGTCTTAATTCTTTAACAAGTGTGTTTCTGGTCTGTAGTAGAAAGTACCCTTTCTCTTTCCTTCATCTTTCCTAATCAGTCCCTGTTTTATCTTTTATCTCTGTGTCCCATAAAATGGTCTCTCTTCGCCATGCCACATTAGACACATCATGCCATTCTGCTGTTGCTGTGCAGTGTTTTATGGATTCTGTTCCCACATTAAGTTTTCTTTTACCGAGCCATGTGTGTCATACTCGCCTCCCATCCCATTACTCTAGCAGCTCGAGAAGACACAGGAGAAGCAGCCACTGGCTCACTGTAACAGGACACATCTCCCTGGTCAGGACAAAGAAAGCCAGACATGCAGTAAACTAGGACAGGTATGCAATAGATGATCATTTAACAAACGAGGACTGTTTGAGGAGTTTTTGAATACTTCTTTCTGAACAATCTCTTTTAGATGTTGACGGAAAAGCTGTTGGATGATGAGATCATGGACAGTGGCCTCAGCCAGAGTAGAGAGCGTACTCAGTCTAACAGTGACATCTTGGACACTGGAGAGGAAGATTCTAGGGAGATGAATGCAGATTTAATGGCACTTAAATCCCTATTAACTGATTGTGGGTCAACATGTGTCTCACACCTTAGGTAGGTCTGTCCTTCAGAGCCTACTCTTTATTTTCCCCTTTACTTTGGTGGTCAAAAGCCTGAACTGTAATCTAATCAAATACTTCTTGTTACAGGGTGGAAATGCTTAAACTTAGATCGGAAAATGATGAGTTGTGGGGTCTCCTGAAGGAACAGAAATCAACTGAGTATAAAGAGAAAGAGAGCACTGACGCCTCAGGAAACAGCAGTGAAGGACAGGCTGAATTGAGAAAGAGTTTGAAAGCACTGCACACAGGAGATGCAAAGGTCATGAAACTGTCAAAGAAGAGGGGAGGGAGAGAAGTGGAATGAGGTGTCAGATGGAGAGACTCCTGTTACCAATGTTAGCACTGCAGATGATGATGAGAGTCCAAAAACTGATCGCCAGCCACACAACAAGAGTGCAAAACAGCATTTCACACGATATGGGGTAAGTTTTGTACTGCAAAAGAAATAAAAAGACACATCATTCTTTCCTGCATGACGTCTTTCAGGAATTTTAATATCTGTTGTTTGTCTTTGTTTAAATTGAAGTCTAGTGTCAGGTCTCGCCTTCCCGTGCCTGTGAGGCTGAGAGTGGAGTCTAGCAGCAAACAGCCTGTAAGCTCTGAGCAGCTCAAAACTGATGCACTTCAGCACCTTAATTCGGATGATGTCTGCTGGTCTGACCAGCATGTGCATACAGACTCTGACTCTCCCACATCACTCCAGCACAGCACTTCCCCTTCCGCCATCCTTAGATATCCTAATCGTAGCTGTAGTCCAGTGGGGTCTGACAAGGCCTCTGAAGCCAGAACATCACTGGATCACAGCCAAGCTGATTCTGCACTATATACTCAGCTGGAGCTCCTCCACCAGGAGTGTCAGGAGAAGGAGGCCCTGATCAACAAACTTAGCGAGCAGCTTGCTGATTGGGAAGAGCTCCATGCTCAGCTCCAGGAAAAAGACAGACTTAACTGCCAGTACATAGAGGCTTTACAGGCAGCAGAATCCACCATCGCCTACCTGACTGCCTGCAGTCTGGACAGCCAGGGTGGATTTGGTTCGCACACAGGTTCTGGTTCTGTGTGTTCTGACATGTCTCTCCATAATAGATGCATGGAGCTGCAGAAAGCAGTACAGCAGAAAGAGGAGCTCAACAGCCAACTTATCGAGCTTCTGAAGATGGCAGAAAAAGCCATCAGCTCTGCAGAAAGCCAAGAAAAGAATCCAGAAATCAGTGATCTTTGCAGAAGGATCGAGGGAGCTTTACAGCAACTGCATACATCATCAAAGGAAGAGAGCACCAGAGGGGTGCTTCGAGGTACTGAGGATTCTCTGCATGAGCTGCAGCAACATGCAGACTCTTTGCAGGAGGCACTTTGGGAGCAGAATAGGCTCAATGCAGAGCTGCAAGAAAAATTGAGGGCTGCAAATCCTGCTGCACAACATGGATACAGCAGTGACAGAGCAGCAGCAGGAGAGTCATTTAAAGAAAATGAGTCAAAGGAACACCATGGTTCAGTGAGAGGTCCTGGTAATTCTAGTTTAAATCAAGAGGTCATTGAAGTTCTAAGGAACTGCTTTAGTGCAGCAGAGTCTGCTGTCACCTCTTTAGCAGCACACTGCACAAATTCTGGCTCCATAACTGCTGGCAGATCACAAATCAGCCCTGACTTGCAGATGAATTTAGACAAACTTCAGAGAGCCCTTCAAAAGAAGGAGCAACTTGGTGAACCTACCCCACCAACCACCAAACCCAGCAAAAATCTGTCTACTGCTTCAACTGGAACAAAGGGACAAGAGCTTCATCAGCATCTCTGTCTCCTCTATGAGGTCTTTAACAATTGCTCTCAGATGATTTCTGAACTCCAGGCTTCCCTGCAAGAAGAGAGGGGCCACAGAATGGAGAGGGAGGCCCACAGGGCAGTGCAGGATGGCAAAGGTTTACCACCAAGTGTTCAGGTCGAACTAGAGACGCTGCACAAGGCACTGAGGGAGAAGAAGAAGGCATGTAAAAGCCTGGAGGAGAAACTGGCCACTGCTCTTACCAATACATCCTCTCCTGAAGTAGCAAAGAAAGGTAACATGCTGTGTAGCTTTCTTCTATGTGTTCTTTTGTGCAGCAATTCAAATGATTTTGTGAAATTGCAAAAGAATACTCTATATTACAGTTTAAATCCTAGTTTGGTCAGGAACAACATAAATTGAGAGCGAGAGATTTTTGCACTTTTTGATTATTTTTTTTCCCCCTAACCAAACATTTCAATGCCAGCTCCTGAGCATGATGACAAAGGCGTGCAGGTGGATTTGCAGGACCTGGGTTACGAAACCAGTGGCAAGAGTGAGAACGATAGGGAAGAGAGCAGTAGCACAGGTAGACAGCCTTCAGACAGACTCTGCATGTCTGTCTGCTGAGTGGATACTAATCTCAAGTGTGGATAGATTCTCTTACTGTAGTATGTATGCATGAGGAGTAAACAAAGTCACACTGTCTGACTTTGAGAAATATTCTCTGTCTGGGTCTCCATAACCACACAGTCTATTTTCTGGTCTCTTCCCAAATTTGAATGGGCTGTCCCTGTACTGCATGTTTTCACTCTTGAGTTTTGGGAATGTCTTTTGAACACTCATTAACCTTTCCCTCAATTTCCTGTCTTATTTTAGCTTGGCTGTATCTCAAATGACTTCTTTCTTCACACGGCTTAAATCACTATTATTTTCTACAACTTGTACTCAATTTCTCATCAGAGTTTAATATTTTTGTGCTCCCTGTGTTGTCAGATATAGAGGTTGGGGTAAACCCTAGTTGCAGTGGCTCCAGCCTGCCTTCCCTGTTGAAGCATGAACAGGCCAACTTCTCCTCTACAGAAAATTTGGACTCAACCTCCAGCACCCCGTACCCTAGTTCCCCAGCTCTCAGCTCAGCAAAGGTATTCATCTTATTATTTGCTTTTACCTTAACGTCTTATTCTTCTTTATTTTATTCAGTCTGGGTGTGTCATTAGGGAATCGTAGGGGATGTCCCTAACATGATTAACTCAGATACAGAGCTGTATCTGAGCAGAGCAGTCCCACCCGCCTGCTGTCAGTTTGATTCCATTTAGCAATAGTTTTCTCTTTTAAATATTGTTTTCTGAACCTTCTTTCATCTGTATTTTTTTTAGGTGAGTCTGAAAGGTTTGCAGGTCTATAGTGAGTACGGTGTTTCTGAGGACCCTCTCCAGCTTCAGGGTCAAGTCAGAGAGCTCAAGGTCCAGCTGGAAAACCAGACCAAACTCATTCTCCAAATGCAAAGCCTTCTGCGTAGGAACTCCCTCTCCAGTGACTTGGTCACCAACACCTCAGACCCATCTATGATCAGGGATCAAGAGGGTACACACAAAGAGGACCGCAGCCAAGATGGCAACTACAGAAATGGGCAACTAAGGGAGAAGAAGGGAGGGGAGAACCAGGCGATGAAGGATAAAAACAGCTGGCTGAATATGGAACTGGAAAGAGAGAGGACACTTAACAGAAGCACCAGTGAACAACTACAGCAGACCCGCAGCCGCTCTACATCACCTGCCAGGTTAACCATCTTTCAAGTGTTTTTTCAGTAGTATACTGTGTTTACTCATAGTAAAAGCTGTGATTTTTTTTGTTTTGTTTCCACACATTCCCTCATTACGTCTTCTCCACAGACTGGACTCCCTTGTGAAGTCGCAGGCCAGAGAGCTGTCACAACTGAGGCAGCAGATCAAGGAGAGCCGCAGGCTGGGAGTCCTGCACCGTCGGCAGCTGGAAGAGCTGAACCAGGCCTTCAAAGAGCTGCTGCAGGCTGAAAAAGTCGACTGCTACATGGGGGAGGTGGTGAAAGAGCAGCTGGACAAGAGCCTGAGCATTCTGGATAGGCTGGAGGGACGGCTGGACAAAGGTAGCTACTGCCTTCATCATTGTTACAAATACCATTTATTACTTTGCATTATTAGATTCATAATGATGTATTCTTCGCATGGACAGCTGCTTGCACCACTGCTGTGTAGGTGTTGTTACACTACAGTGCTTATTAATATGCTTGGAGGATGTTTATTGGTGCTCTTGTAATGCAATGGTTGTCTCCTCGTGGAGGTAAAGGTGTAGAGTTACATCAACGCCATTTTAAGGCATTAAGGACCTAATTTTAATGGAATAAATGAGGATATAATGATTGATAAACTGATTATTTTCTTCATTATTTAAGAGTCATTGTAAAAGCAGCTAATAAGTTATATTAAAACAGCATGTATTGTTGGGCACAAATGGCTCGATGCTCTAACAAAGAAAACAGAAGCCACCAGAAAAGAGAAACAAACACAATCGAGCAGTCATTCGTAACTGATCTGTACAGACGGGTGTGTGACAGCATCTTTTTCTATCTTATAGGAGAGACTCATCTGGATAATGAGGATGTGGCAGCTCTTGAACTGTCTGGCAGGTAAATTATTGATTTATTTTTAGTGTATGTAACTGTGGGTAAACATTTACCACTGTCATGTTATGAGCAACCAGTTTTGAAAATAATTGGCATTTGCTTTTGTTTCCTCATAGTAACCTAGACTGCAGTCCCCTTTGAGTCCTTTAAGGTCACATGCGCGACTGTATTTTTGGGTCATTAGCTGAGCTGTATGAGATGTTTGTTTCATCATGACCCTTTTGAAACTGCCCCCGGCTATTTGCATTATGACCCCGGGCTGTGCATGTGGGTTGTTGATTTTGAATAGCGTCCTGCTGTTGACCTATTTAGTTTTTGTGTCAACCAGAAGTAAATTAGGGTTATACTGCCCCTCGCTGGGTCAGTGGTGTCACTCAGTATTCCCCATACTTTCAGTTTCACAAGATAACCATCTCATACTTTGACTTTTTTTTAACATTTTTATTGGAAAGAAAAACATGTGAGAGTTGCAAGAGCAATTAATACAACAATTATAATTGTAGACTTGGATGTGGTGGTAATTTAATATATAGCAATCTCATAGAAGGTTTTTTTGGACACAATAATATGTATTGTATCCTGAGTGGGTAATGCATTTTTTTTTAACCACACGTTTTTTATCAGATGATTAAATTAAAGTTGCTCATAGCAACACACATTAATCCATGTTACTACTGATGTGGGCAGTTTGGGGGAGCTTCAGCAGGCATCACATTCATTGCTGTCCTATGAGGAGTGCATGAGAGATCCTCCTGAAAGCTTGTGCAGAATCCAGCAGGAGATAGATTATCTACGTCTTGAGCTAGAGGGTGAGAGGGAGCTGCTGCAGCAGCACATCAGCCTGCTCGTCCAGCAGAACCTCACCCTGGCTGAATGCACCAGGGAGCAGCTGGACCTGTGAGTGGGTTTGATCCAGACAGCATGACGTTTGCTGTGAACGCCTCTTTAAGATTTTCCAGCTGTGTGTTGTTTGAAAGCCCACTGGTTAGGAACATATTTTCCTTTACTTTTGGGGTTGCTGTTCTTTTTCTCTCCAAGCACTCATACCGAGGCCTCCCAGCTGGTATTTAACATGCTTCATTCCATTTCCTTCCAGGTTGGCTAAAGAGCTGCAGGAGAAGAACCGTCTCATACAGAGCCTGCAAAGCCAGATTAGAGGTCAGAGTCTCAGCAGCCACCGCAGCTCTCACTCTGATCTGTCCCACTCAGACAGGACCTCTTCCTCCTGTCACAGCAGCCCAACCACACAAGGTGGCAGTCGAACCCACAGTAAGCATTTCTGGATCCAATTCTTAAAGTCTCAGAAGCTTTCTTGTGAATGGGTGTGCAAGCCAAGCTCAGTTAGATGATGGCACCCAGACAGGTATATTTTGTGCCAGAGTAGGATTAACTCAGTTTGCTTCATTAAAAATACATATTTTCTCCACTTAGCCAGTGAAATGTCATTGAGATCAAACAAGTTCTCTTCTACGTGCACAGCCAGGCTAGTCGCTGCCTCTAATAGCACTTACTGGCCACTCAGATCCTTTCTAATGCAGCGAGGCGTTCTGCAGGACAAAGCGTGCCAGCCAAGGCAGAGCAGGTGTCCAGTTTCAATCCGCCTCCACTTAAAGTTGCATTATTCAGTGGCTCCTATCCGTTTCAATCTTCAGATGTTTTGAGACAGTGAAGAGACAAGTGATGCATTTGGATATGTAAAAAGTCCTGCAGAAGGATAGAACGGTAATATATAGTTTGGAGAATTTAAGTGTCAGATTACTCATGTATTGTTGTCTTCCTGTACATGTTTAGGTCAGCGACTGCCCTCCGATTGGACAGGTGCAGCTGTCTCACCTGTAGGAGGGTCTCAGGATGAAGGTGTCTCCGGTCACAGAGATGCTGCCAGCAGACTGCAGGGCCTGCAGCGGGAGAACGGGCGGCTGCAAGAGCAACTGAGGAGCAGTGAGGAGCTCAACGTCACCCTGCGCAGTGAACTGGACCTACATCGCTCAATCATGGCCCAGACCACCTCCCATCATCAGGAGCAGGATCAAGGACGTGACCAGGAGGGCTCAGGGCCTCAAACAGAAGCACACAAACAAGACAGAGGCATGAGCTCACAAAAGAATGCTGGAGAACAGCCTCGCACGATGAATTCAGGTAAATATGAGGCATTGATAGACTGATTAGCATGTCAGTATAATGACTACAGTTCATGATATAGAGAAATAATGTTGATTATATGACCTTTGTGGTGATTTGTTTGAAAAATGTTGCACTTTTGTTGAATATAAGGTGAGGATGGTTTTTAGTTTGCGTGTGTTGTGCAGTGAGCTCTCATTGCTAATATTAAAATGTTTAAATTTGCTTTATGTGTGTGTCTGTTTGTTAGACCTGCTGGCAGAGCATCTACAGGAGATCAGAGCTTTGCGACAACGCCTGGAGGAGAGCATTCGCACCAACGACCGTCTCAGGGAACAGCTGGAGAGGAGACTAGCTGAAGTGGAAAAAGACCCAGGTACACTCCAAAAAAAAAAAACCCTTTGTCTTTTATGTTTATGATCATTTTTTTTCACATATGCATGTGTCTATGACATGTTGAGCAGCCACCAACATCTTCATCCACGGCAACGAGGAGCAGGGTCAGCTGACTCAGGAGGTACGATTCCTCTGGGGACAAAATCAAGCCCTGAAGGAACAGCTCAGCATGGCTTCCAGAGGTAAAGCACAGCTTTTCTTTTAAGCTTCTTTTTTACATAAAATTAATTTTCATGAATGTTTCCAGTCAGTAAGAAAATAGGAGAAAAAGAGAGCATTTTCCTAATGCCCATTTCTTGCTTTGCTCCTTGTTGATGTTGGCTTTTAGTACTTCATGAAATACATGCATAAATCCTGTCACTCATCTCATGCTTAACACAAAGTTACAAATTTTATCTCCTTCAGACAAGCAGAAGGAGAACGAGAAGCTCCGGGAGACCCTGGCCAGGCGCACGGCCAAACTGGAGCAGAGCAGGAAGGAGTGCGAAGCTCTAAGGCAGGAAAACAGCCACCTGCAGGAGCGACTGGAGCACAGCAGCCGGGAAAACTCCCAGCTGCAGGATTCACTGCACCGCAGCAGAGAGGAGCTGCAAAGGTATACACACACACACACACACACACACACACACACTGTCATAACATCAAAACATCAGTACTGCGACAAACGTTTGGGGAGCACACATTTCAACACTACACACTTCATGTCATTAGGGCACTCCTCCATGAAACCTGACACTGCACACAGCTACTAATGGCCAGTCTAAAGAGTCATTACTGTTACCATTGTTCCATACTGTTGTTTTTGTTTGTTTGTTTTTTTTAAACCTTTATTTTACCAGGTAAAAATGTTTGAGAACTAGTTCTCATTTACAAACACGACCTGGACAAGAGGCCCCAATCGAATCAGGTCCACTACACATAAATACACATAAACATATAAACATACAAACATACCAAAAGCAATCAATAAATCGGAGTACGTATGTCTGTGAAACTCATCAGAGTTCATCATTTGAAGGCTCATCCACGAACACACACATGCACGTGACGCTACAATGATGGTATGTGACCTCTTGCCCCAGGTCCTACTGACATGAGGCTGACACTCGAAACCAGGAGTCTAGATTACCATCAGATCACGTCTCCTCTCCCTTTCATTCACCTGAGTGTGACTTTGTATACGTCAGGCTTGTTTTAGTTAGTGTTTTGGTTTTTTATACATATAAAAAGTTATTTTATTTGTTTATTCATTCATTTTTTAAATGTAAGGCATCACTTTAGGCTGAAATTTCTGATAAGTATTAAAAATCAAATTTTTATTGAGATTTTTAGGTAAAGACTCCAGGATCATCTTTGTAAATTGTCATTTTTCCTGACAGTGTTTTGCGTGTCCCTTCTTCCAATCGCTGTCTCCAGGTTGCAGTGCGAGGTGAAGCTCCAGAGACAGCAGCTGTCCGACTTCCCAGCATCTCCTCCAGTCACTGCGGGTGGAGCTCCAAGTTTATGAAAAAATGAAGAGCGATTCTAAGAAACACGACGGTACTGCATGTTTTCCAGCTTTGTTTTCAACAACATTCTTCTGAAACGTTTAGAGTGGAGAACTGACAGGTTGATGGATTATAATAAGAATGTCAAATAACTGTTATACTGGTTTTTTGGAGATTAGGAACACTTTGCGTTATATCCTAAGAATGGATTTCTGCGGCTGAAATCAGCTCAACATATTAATATTAATAAAGTTTTGTCCAGCATATGTAATTGGGGATAGTTGTGTGTTGTGTTTAAAAAAGATGCCTCTGCCCATAAAAGACAAAAATCATACCTGATTTAAATTTGGTCGGTGTCTCATGGTGCAGTTCCGCACAGCATCAAAGTACTCTTGTTGGATCTTATCACTTCTGCAGTTCATGCTGGATCTCAGTTATATTTTAAAAAGAAAAACAGAGTCATGTGCTCAGGTTGTTTTCACACATCAGATGTACTCCCTTAGACATTTCAGGAGGTTAAAGTACAAATCTGATGCACCACCTCTGGATACTGTGAATTTTATTGCATTTATGGGTTTAGTTGCTGAATCCTTTGATTGCAGTTCATGCAGTGAAGAAATCTACTTGTCGGAGCTGGTGGACAAACTAAGAAATGGTGGCACCATCAAGTTTTAAATAACCTCAAATCCAGTTTGGTGTTCCTGCACTGCAGATACATTGTTTCCTATTGGCTGACATGATCAAACCTTAGATTAAATAAAGTATCTCATGTGGACATAAGTTTGTAGAAATGTATCTCTGGTACCTCTGGGGTTGCACCTTCCTACTTAATCCTCTGCTCCACTTTGCTCCTGTTCTCCACCTCGATCTCTTGTTAAGTTTTTTTGGAACAATAACAGGATATTTCTCCTCCTTCACTGTGCAGAGTCTAGCGAGGTGGTCAAGGAGCCGTCCCCTCTCCCTTCCTCTGGCTCTGTGGACCTGGGGGAGCTGCTGTTAGAGATCAGACACCTGAGGCTGCAGCTGGAGAGGAGCATCCAGACCAACACAGCTCTGCGGCAGAAACTGGAGGAGCAGCTGCTCAGAGGACCCGGTCGCTCTGAAACCATCAACATCAACTACCTGCTGTCCTCTCCAGGTAAACGGAAAGCACATTCCTGCATCTTGATGAGCTTTGACACATTCAGAAAGCCGTGTATGCACTGCCAGGTCACATCAGCTTTTTTTTTTCTTTTTTTTTTCCATTCTTAGATGAAGGAGGCAGGTCACCGGGCCGTGAAGGCTGTGATCCTCTCCATCACTCATTTCAGACTCACAGAGAACACACCAGTGTCCACCATGGTAAGAAAAGTCTTTCACACTTAGCACGAAGCCAAGTAACAGATTTATATGGACGCAAATACAGACTGCTGGCATTTTAACGCATCTGGATCTGCTCCGCCGGATCTTTTCAGATGTGAAATATTCTCACTCAGAGGTGGACGGTGGGTCAGTCAGCAGCGGCTCTAGTGACAGCGTTTCCGGCGCTCCCTCTCGGCTGGTGCCGGGACACCGGATGTGGGCCAGCCGCAATGGGCGTCATGTTTTGGGCTTGATAGAAGACTACAACGCGCTCCGCAAGCAGATCTCAGATGGGCGGAAGCTGTCACGCAGTATGGACACACAACTGCAGGAGTGTCTGCACACGTTCAAACAGCAGGGCTGTGACAACAAGGTTCGGAGCTCATCATGAGGTTAGACGTAACTTTCCGGAAAATAAAAAGTTGATCTCACTGTGTCTACATCTTCACAGGTGATTGAACAGCAGCATCTGAAGAGTTTATGCTGCAGCATTAACACCATGCACCAAGTGATGGAGGAGGCTGGCCGACTGCTCAAACTGGTGTGGAGAGTCTCTTTGCCAGCTGGTAACACAGCAAGAGACAACTGCAACAACCAGCAGGTAAACACACGCAAAGCACACACACTCTATCTACCCTATCTACTTAAACACGTGAGGACCAAATCCCTTTCCTGCTATCCTCCGAATCAGGATGAGCTGCTGAAAAATGAGATAGCCAGACTGCGGAGCAGGCTGTCGCAGCAGGAGAGGATGCTGAGCGGAGCCATCAAACGTCTGCGCACCACCAACCAGCTCAAAGAGGGAATGGAGAGAGTCGTCATCGATCAATGTAGGATCATCTTGATTTAACTGTACTGTCTGTGTCTGCTCCTGTTTTGTAGAGTTGTATATTTGATTATTTATTTTGTGGGATATTACTGACTCTTCTGTATAACAGTGCGTAAATTAATTGGTGTTTTATTTTTGTAATTTGTAGTGTCTCTGACCCACGGAGTGTTGAAGAAAGCCAGGGGGAATTTAGAGGTAAGCCTACATTAAAAAGTCTGTGAATGTTCTTGCCCACAGTGGTATTTTGTCCATTAGTGAATCACTCCTCTTTTCCTTTTTGTCCTCTCTGTGAAATATCGGTAGACAAATTACTGTACCGAGTTTGGCCTGAAAGGCTTGTCTGGAGGACCAGACGAAGGTTAGTGTGGATGGACGGGTTGCAGGGTTTCAGTGAACTGATGCATGAGTTGCTCTGGTTGCATGACACAAATCATAGAATTTAAATGTGTAACGAGACACACACAGTTGTTGGGATTATCATGTAGTAAAACTGACCACTGTGTCCTTTCAGCGGTGTACAAACTGCATTAGTCTTTAGCAGGATATTTGGGAATTTATCACACTGTGTTCATTGCTGATGCATGATGACATTGTTTTTTTTCTTTTCCTGAGGCATCTTTAAAGGAAAAGTCTGACATTTTGGAAAATGTTTGGATGTGATCATGAAGTTGAGCGTCTAACCCTCGAAAAAAACCCAAAAACTTTGATTTTTAATTTAGATGATCACCCCTTTAAGGCTGTCTTCTTGTGGATCTCTAGACCATCTCCAGCAGTTCTTCTAAAAATAAACAAATCACCTCCTTGAAGTCTGGTTCCGATGCACATGTGTATGTGACTCTCATGGAGCCATAAAAAACAAAAGCAGTACCCCAATTAACTGCCCCATAAGGGCAGTTTACTGACCTATAAGGGGAGGAGTCATGGCAGTTTTTGATTTACACTCAGGAGTGTGTTAAATGTGATGTTACAGCCAGCTTATGTTTTGGTTTGCAACTATTCCTTTAACAAGATGTCAGATGCATGTGTCTGAAGCTAAGCTTGGAAAATGTACTTAAAATATTTTTTTTATACCTTAAGCATTTTCTTTATCCTGCATGTCTGTGGCCAAAACTGTCAAATGACCATCACGGCCTTTCTGTACAGTGTTTGCAGGTTGTTTCACACCATGGCCTCTGCTTTACAGGAAGTACCAGTCAATGGCCAGCCATAGACGCTACACACCCTCAGCCTGAGCAGACGAACGTCCTCGTTTCTAGACGGCCTGCAGAGAGGCGCTCAGAATCCTCAGAGGATCCTAACAGCGACAACTCTCTGCAATGCAGCTACTAAATGTGCTGGATAAACGCAGACACTGCAGCTCCCCACTCTTCTTCCGGCCTTCCTGTCCTGCTGTAAAACTGTCACCTTAACCTTAGAAATCCAAGCCCTTTCTACCTTTATTGCACATGTCCTGCCTTTACATTGATGAGGTACTGAAGTTGTAAAAGTTCTATAAGAGCAAGAGTATGCCTTTGTAAATAGTAATCTCTGCGATTCAGATGTTTTCCTCTATTCATTTTATATGATCCATATGACAACATGACTGTATTTTATTAATGACTGTTTTTACTTTTTGTTTTCACCTGTCAGTTTATGTACAGGATGATTTAGATGGACTGTGTGTTGGAGCAATTATTTGCAAATGCAGTAAAATCTAAAGGTGAAGCACTCAAGTCTGCAGCAGTTAATTAAAAAAGTTAAGAATTGTGGTACTAAAGTTCCTTTATTAGAATATATGTTTAAGTAGAAATCACAGTGGCCACTTCAAACACAGAGAAGCACAAATAAGTTCAATACTTGAAAGACATGAAAATGAGAATTAGAAAAGTTCTGAACATCTTTACAGGTCAGGGGTCTTCTATTACATGCAGACTAAAAAGGTCATATGATAAAAGGTCAGTTTTTTTTTAAGTAGCACTTGAAACGTGTCTAGTCCTTCTGGGTTGTCAAAGTAACCTTAAAAAACTAGGTCACAAAACTGGACCACACTCAGTGACTGATGTTTATTGTTTACTGATAGCACCAACATCTCAGACTCATTTCTTCATAGTGATGAAGATATCAGGCAGCTTCTTGTGTTGACTTTTAACACTTTGGTTGCGGTCATGTAACAGTTTGTTCAGAATTCTGTATTTTACAGTCCCAAAAGAAATTTAACTCCAATTATAAGACAACATCTTCACTGTAGGAAACATATTTTTGCCGCTAAAAGTCTGGAGAGAGAAAAAAAAAATGCCTGTGCGTTTTAGATTTGTGTCATGACAGAAATCCACACCTATCTCTGCACAAGTCTGACAAAGGCTTGAACGAGCTGGATGAACGACTCCTGACCCTCGTGGCTCGCCTTGGAGCCAGGCGTAGGTGGTTTGGACTGGGTGGAGGGGAGGATGCCGCTGGCAGGAGATGATGGAGAGCCCCTCCGGAAGTGGCGGGATAAGCTTGAGAGGAGAGTGCTCTGGAAGTGAAACACAATCAAATGATACATCCTATAATATGCAGAAAGTTTCCTTTATAATATATTGCTCCTGCTATATCTGATTAAAAGAGGAAGTCAGTCTGTTAATATTGTACAAAATGCAGCTTAATGCCAGTTCACAATTATTCTAAGTGTTGAATATAAATGTTTTCAATATTTCCTGGCATCCTATAACAACAACTTGAACTGATATAATTAATACGTTTGTCTTGAACTAAACTCAGGCTTGGCATCATCACATCTCTGTTTGTTCTGGTGTTTTCATGGCAAGAAAATTTAAGAACAAGAGTCAGCCTTTGAAAACACACTTTAACAGCTTTGGGCTTCTCACCAGTTCTGAGCTGAGCTCTTGCTTGAGCCTCTGTTTGTCTCGAGGGAGGATGGAGGGATCTTTGAGACACCGAACAGCCTGAGAGATCAGCACGTAGAAACTGTTCTCCATGGTGAACATCAGGAGTGACCTGAATGGAAAAATAACCACGTAGTATTTGCATTTTACAGTCTTTTCCTTGAACGGCTGTTTAATAACTAGTAATACACATCCTAGTAAAATATTACTCACTTCAGTGCTTGGATCTCGTCTGATGAAGCTAGTGAAGCTATGCTCAGGGAAACCGGCTCCTTTTTCTTCTCCATCTATAAACACACAACAGAAAATATGCAGGCAATAAAAACTGTAGCTGAAATCATTTCTTGATTATAATAATGAACAGTGAACATCTACCTCGCTCAGCATGCTCAGGCAGACATTGATGGTGGCCAGCAGTGTCCCAAATGAAGGAGGCACATTGGGGTCAAAAGCGGGAGTTGTGAAGCTGAGCGCAAACAGCGTCCTGTACTCAGCCAAGTCCATATACTGACATAAACACACAGAAACAGTCAGCATTTGATTATCTTTGCATTGCTATGTTTACAGATCTGCAGAAATGTCAGCCTGTAAACAGTTTGGAGTCAGGAAAATGATCTGAGCTGCCTGACCTGGTCCTGGAGTAATTGGCAGCAGTCTGGGGTGAAGTGCTGCAGAGTTGCCAGGGTTTTGCTGAGGATCTTCAGAAGACTGCACTGCACTGCCAGCAGGGCCTTCTGCTCAGCCTCTTCCCTCTCTCCTCCACCTGCTGCCTCTTTGGTCAATGTTTGAGGGGGCCGCTGTGTCCTGGGTAGGGGACCAGGGGCAAAGCTTCGCCATTTTTAGCCTAAAAAAAGAAGAGAAGAAACTTTAAATCGGCCATTTATCTGAACACAAACACCTAAAACTGCTTCCCTAGTTAAGAAAGCACTTGGTTAACTGCAGTCATGTTTCTCACCATCAATTTATATTAAACAAACAAAAAAAACAAACTACTAGTTTCTGACCTGGAGGTAGTGATGAAGCATCTTTTTACTGTGGAGCAGATGGGTGCAGGTCTGGCACATATAACACAGATTTACCTGCAGAGAAAGATGCCAACAAAATACTAAATTAACAAACGCTGACGTGCAGCTGGAGCTGTGGTCTCTTTGTAGATGTGGGGATTTTCTTTCAACTTGCCTGAACATCTCTGAGCAGTTTGGGGAAGTGAAACTGCAACTCCTTACAGAAGCTCGAGAGCTGCAGCAGGAAACCAACTGTGTGATCGGCCTCATCCAGACAGGCCAGGCTCTGCATGGTTCGCACTGCATTCAGACACTGAGCAGGAGAGAAGGCAGAGACTAATTCTATTTTAAGACATCAAGAAAAGGAACACTGCAAGCATTAGCTAGATCCAACATACCATTTCTCTCTCTTTTCCCCTCCCCTGAAGATCAGGCAGGTCAGTATAATCAACAAATGCACAGCTGTATGTAAGCTACACTAATACCTTTATTGGAGTTGCAGGAATTTGTGTCATTTTAAACCCTCTGTGTTTATTTTTGGAACTGAAGGGGTATTTGGACCTGAAATTGGTTATTTACGCTCACCACCCATTTCATTAGCTACATAAGGTTCCTTTCTAGTACTGGGTAGGAGCCCCTTTTGCCTTCAGGACTGCCTTAATTCTTTGTGGCATAGATATAACAAGGTGCTGCAAACATTGCTCAGAGCTTTTGATCCATATTGACATGATAGCGTCACACAGTTGCGCAGCTGACAAAACGGCAACATCACTGAGTGAATCTCCTTGATGTGCATCCCAAAGGTGCTCTATTGGATTGAGAGCTGGTGACTGTGGAGGCCATTTGAGTACAGTGAAGTCATGTTCAAGAAACCAGTTTGAGATGAACTGAGCTTTGTGACATGGTGTGATATCCTGCTGAAAACAGCCATCAGAAGACGAGTACACTGTAGTTATAAAGGGGTCAGGAACAGTACTCAGGTAGGCTGTGATGTTTAAATGATGTTCAGTTGGTGCTGAGAGGCCTAAAGTGTGCCAGCTGAACAGGTGTACCTAATAAAGTGACTGAGTGTCTGTCAGGCTCAAGCAGACACAGTTTAAAGGCTTCTTTGAACTAGAAAAAGCTCAAATATTTGGGAATAAGTGCTTTTAAATTAAATACTTTACTGCAGGACAGTTTGAACATGACAACTTAGGATTTAGGAAATTTTGTTGCATGTTTTTCTACAGTTTTATAAATGAATGAATTAACCCAAGAGCTTGTCAAGGTCATCTAATGATTTAAAAAACAAACACATATTTAAGAGAGGTGGCGAGTCACACCTGCAGTATACGTTCTTGATGTACTCCAACAAAGTCCAGGGCTTCGTTGATGAATTTGTAGCGCAGAGACTTAAGCAGACTCTCCATTAAAGACATGCAGAGGCAGTACACCCCAGGCCAGCAGGCCAAGTCCTGGGACTTCTGGGAGAAACTCTGCATAGAGACATGGATATACTACATTAATATGGCAAATTAATACAGCACGTCCTGCATCATTAATCCCTGCTCTTACGTGCAAGATGGAAAAAAAAAAAATTATTTTACCTGTGATGTGCCGTTTGATGAGCCCTCATACACACTCAAAAGAGGGAGGCAGACAGTCTGAATGACGCCTGCTCCGGCAACAGCTGCAGCCCCCTTAAGGAAAAAAGCAGACATCCTCAGCATTTGCTAACTTAAATGCTTCTGATTTTAAAATAAATAAAATAGGACTTAAAGGATTAAAGTGTAAAGGGTGTGTTGGCGTTTACCTGAGGAGTACGGGCCAGCGTGAGCAGCAGGTGAAGTGCAGCCTCTGTAAAGTACAGGTTGCGTTTCTTGCGAAGGCTCAGTTCAACGGCAGAGAGCACCGAGGGGAGGAGCGGAACCTTCCTCATCACTGAGACCCAGTGCTCGCCATCCTCATCAGTGCGACACAGCTCCTTCGCCAAGTGGAGCGCTAGAACACACACCTGATTTGAAAGGGGAGGAAGAAAAAAAAAGTGAGGGAAGAAAAAAACCAGTCTAAAATGAAATGAAATTTGGAGTTATACAATGGTTGTTGGCACTAATCTCAAACATGTCTGGAAAGAGACAGTTGGAACCAAAACATAAGAGCACAAAATATCCTCAACTACAACCTCGCCTCGCTCACCCCGTCTCTCTGGACCTCCAGTGGGCCACAAGGAGGGTCTATCTCCATGCTGTCCTCATCCTCCACCGTGTCTCCCGACTGGCTCGGGTGCCGTATGTTGTCAATGAGAACCATGGCCTCATCTTTCACCGTCTCACCAACAGACAGCAACAACTGGGGCAGCTGGGAAATGTCTCCACCTAGATGGCAAAAAAAAAAACACATTTCAAGTGAACTACTTCTGCAACATTTTCTCAAATGCAGGAAAAAAAAGAGTAAACAAAAAAAACAAAAAAAATACACCCTCATTTCTTACCATCAAGTCCCTGAATCTGCAGCACAGAAATGAGTGCGGAGAAGATTTTGGCTTTGGTCCTCTCCATCATCTGCTTGTCAGCTTGCAAGACGCTCTCCAGGATGAGGGAGAGGGGAGACAGGATGTCTGGAGCTGATGCTACCACACTGGAGACGAAAGTTTATAGAAGATAAAGGATTTAGAATACATCTAGTGTGCAGTGTTGATTTGTCAAAGGCATGAGTACACACCTTCGCCACTGTTTAAGGAGGATGAGAAGTAGAGTGGCCATCATGGATCCGAGACGAAGACAGGGCACAGACGCAGGTGTGGTCAACTGAAAGAGCAACAAGGAGTAGAAAGTAAAACTGTGATAAGAATAAGAGAAGTAAAAAGAAGCAGAAAAGAGAAATGAGAAGCTATAAATTAGAGGCGATGCTATGGTAACTTACAGTAGCTTTAGTCCCATCTAGGACATCCATGAAAAGCATCAGCTTAGTTGAATCCTCTGCTAACTGCATCACATCAGACTGAAAACATAACATACACCCAAACATCATTTCATCTGGGTTTCATATAGAAAACAAGACTGAATTTTATACGCTAGCTGAAGTCTGAAATCCCGGGAAGTGCACATACTGTATTCTTTTTTCCTCCGGAGAGTTAGATGAGAAGAACAGTACCACACTCAACTCCCATTACATATGTGTAGACAGCCAAAAAGCCTGTTAGCTTAGTTTCAGGACTGTATGCAGCGGCAACCGAAACAAGATTTGTCTTCCAATGAATTTAACACCTAGCCTGGTCCTGCCTGACATTAACAAAATTTGTCCTGGAAGTCTCTGCTTCAGATTATGATCATCCTGCACAATATCCCATCAAAAAACTAAACTTGTCCCTGTCACACTTCACTTTTTACAAGCATTGAAACAAAGTTTCATAAACAAATTTAACAATCATATGCTAAGTTAAGTCAAGCTAACCAGATCCTGCCTGCAAATTACAGTAATCATATAGGTGGCTCTGACTCATCTAACTCCCAGGAAGTAAGTGAATAAGCACATTTAACGAAGGCCAACACCAACACAAAACTTTAGAGCCATGATTGTTTACTTGAACGTACATGGCTAGTGGAAAGAATCAGCAGCATCCGCCAGGCAGAGATCAACATCTGGGCCTCTGTGAAGTAGCAGATGCCTTCTCCCTCCATCTCCGCCACATGGCACACCAGCGACTTGATGTACTGCGACCAGTACTCATATCGCCGTGCATTGGAGAACTTCTGAAGCCCGTCCTTTAAGGACTGTTCCAAAGAACCGCTGCAATAACACAAACATTCATCAAAATTAATTGTGTATAATCTGAGATATCCTTGTAAATAAAGGGGAATATATAGAAACACTTATTTAATGTGAAATCACCTGACAACGTAGTAGATCTCCAGGCCGATGATTTTCATGACAAACGCACAGGTCTCCAGGACGCAAGGCTGAGGACAAGTTACAATTCCTTAATTTCAAGCATCTACTGACCTTTAATTACTTCTGCAATCAGTATAACAAAGCAACACAGCAAAAATACCTCTGTGGTGTCTGAAGGTGGAGTGAGGGTTCCGAAAGAGGTGTTGTCAAATTCTCCCAAAACCTCTCTCTTTGATTAAAAAGAAAGAAAGAAAACAAGCCCCAGACAACATCATTAATCACGTGGTTTTTGAAAACATTTGCCTTCACGTGTTTTTCCAGATCAAAGTAAGACTGTCTGAGAGTATGTGCTTACTTGGTACGCAACACAGAGATAGCACTATCCCTACGATCCTGCCAGAGGGCCAGGAGGAAGGCCAGGGCTGCTCGGTGGAGCGACGACGGGCACCAATATTTCCCCTGCTGTTTGGAGTCAATCAGGTCCAATACGACATGAAGACAGCTCCACTCGCCCAGCAGAAACTCCTTCAAGTTTAAAAAATACATATTTTTAATGTAGATGGAGCAGTGACTGAAGTAAAACCAAAGCCACCTCCTGCACTCTATACCTTTGACCCCTCATTTCCATCTTTGACCTCCAGGTTGAGGAAAAACTCGATGAGGCCAGGCTGGGTTTCCACAGCGACGGTGAGGAACTCGAGTATCATGCACTTGATCCTAATGCCTTCTGATCTGCTCTGCAGCCGAGTTAGGAACGCTTCACGGATGGCTGCTGCGTCGCTGCCAAGGCAAGTGTAGACTGACATGGGAGCCACCTACAGACACCATGGGTTCAAGACCAATGTTTAGTTATGCAACAAAACCAGCAACTGCTTATTCAGATACTGCATATCATGGAATTCTTACTGTAGCGAGCTTTTTGAGCAGCTGGATTGCGAGACGAGGAAGCGCTGGATCGTGTTTGTGGTAGATATATTTAGCTAGGACAACTATTAGATTATTGCCATGACCGCCATGTTGTGTCAGCGCCTGCTCTAGCGGGGACATGGTGTCCGATGGTGGCTTCAGACGGATGACGTTGTTTGTGACAGAAAAGGCCAGTTTGACAATCTGGATCAGAATCTGACCAGGACCCTCAAAGCCGCAGCTGAACAGCATAGAGAGGAAAATATAACAACTAATGTACATAAAATAAATAAATGGAAATAATGGAAGACTGAGTGCTTACTATAAGGAAAACTTAGCACAAAAAGTAAGGTTGATTATTTGGTTGATTATTTCTTTGTTGTAAAAATGCTTCTTGGCGATAAATGTTACACCATTGGAAAGCCTGTTTATTTCCCTTTAAATGGTGCCACACTTGTAAAGAAAATGCATTGGTGGGTTGAACAGCAGAGTTGAGTATGTCATCATTGGAGGCAATCTCAATGCAGAGAGATATCGAGATGAGATTCTGCACCAGTCACAATCCCATATGTCCAGTCTGGGACCAAAGTCTACCCTCCAAGATAACAACGCTCGACCCCACAGAGCGGGATCAACCAGAGACTACCTCCAGAATTTGGGAGTGGAGAGGATAGAATGCTGTGCCTGCAGTCTCGGCCTAAACCTGACTGAACACTTATTGTGTATTGTAGCTTGGGCATGCTGTTCATGTCAGAGTGACCAACACAACCACATTGGCTGACTTGCGACAAATGCTGGGTGAAGAATGGGATGTGTGGGTGTGTGTGGTTCTTCCACATGCTACTTGTTAAATTGCCCATACATCTTGTTTCTTCAGACTTTAATAATCCAATCCAATAAATGACACCAAACAAGAATCAATAGCAGAATGAGCTGTTTGGCATTGACAGAGAAGATTTGGCAAGTTTTTCATGGGCACACCCCACAAACTCAACTCTGCTGCTCAACCCACAAAAGCATTTTCCCTAAAAACGTGGCAACATTTAAGGGTAAATAAACAGACTTTCCAACAGTATAAGATTTATTGCAAAAAAACATTGTTACAACAACAAAACAATCAACAAAACAAAAATCTAAATACTTTTTGTGCCAAGCTTAGAATGAATACATCTGACTGTTTACCTGCTGGGTTGTGCAGCCAAGACCACATCTATGGTGTCCACTCCAACTCCCATTATATTGACAACTGCTTGTCCAGCTTCTGTATTTGCCAGGCTGTAGACACACAGAGACTGCAGGCTGGGAGTGCTGCATTGAGAGGGAAATGAGTAAATAAACAACTATATGAGTAAAAAGCAAATTGCCTGTTAGTTGTAACCCTTATGAATTATTTGACAATTTATAATCTTTTGGTCAATAAAATACCAAAAATAGCAGGGGGGGCTGTCAATCTAAACTAAAAGGTCAGAGTTCAGACACAGACTGTTCCTTACCTGCCCTGGTCCGCTCCCTCTGGGCTCAGATTGAGAATGGCATGGATCAGCTCCAAAATAAGACAAACTGCAGCAGCACAAAGAAGCCAGTTTGTATAAATTTAATTTGTCTCAATACAAAAAGGAAAGGGGAAAAAAGTGCCCTCACCTATCGTCTCTCTGACTCCATAGGTGTCGTAACGCCACTTATGGTACGTGGGCAGCAGCTCCTTCAAAACCAGCAGCACACAAGGGGTCAGACCTTTGCTCTGAGTGCAGCCAAGCGGACCCTAAAATAAAAATAAAAATACATGTGATGCAAATGATAGTAGCAGGACAACATTTTTAAAGATTATATAACTTCTAAAAAACTGTTATTACCTTGACCAGAGTTGTAAGGAGATGAAGGAAAGCAATAGTCACAGCATACTCTCCCCTGGGCTGCTCAATCTGTACCAGCAGATTACCATAGTGACCTGCGTTCATCCCCTCAGCACTAGGAGAAGAGAAAAAAAAAAAACAAAGTCTAATAAAACACTGATATTTGCCAGGCATATTAAATAACATGTGGCACTCTGTCTGGCCTCTTTACCTTATGTACTGAGCCATGCTGGTCAAAGATTTCGAAGCAAAGGGCATGAAGCCAGTGTGGTGCAGACTGGACCACACCTTAAGATTTAAAAAAAAGAAGAAGAAAATATGAACTGGGTGAGGAAAGGAAACACTGACTTTAAATCCCCCGTTTCACTTCATTTTCATGCTGGGAGCACTGAGCATACCCACCGCCACTGGCATCCTGGCAGCCAGCACAGAGAGGCAGTTTACACAGGAGGCAATCACATCCACTGGGGGGTTAATGACGGATGTTAACCTGACAGATAAGACAGATTAAAACCTGATCCAAATCAAGATTATTTCTGTAAGTGCAAATGGCAAATAAAGTTTGATACGGTCACTCTAAAGTTAACTTTACCTCTGCAGCAACATGTAAATGCGTGAAGTGAGAGGCAGCAGGCAGTCGGACAGAGTCCAATCTGTGCTTATGATCTTATGGACCAGATCCACGATGGGCTTCACGCGTGCACAGTGGGCTATAACATCTGTCAAAATTAAAAGGTGCATAAACAGAAACAAGCTGTCAAGTCAGTGCTCACAAACCAGCTAACAGAAAATGTTTCCAAATATGTGCTTCTTTATTAAATAATGACGTTATGGTCTTTTGGCTGAGAAAGCTGTTTTGTGACACTACTCCAATGATTGTGTAACTGAGTAGAAATCTTTATTTGTGACTGTTAGGATGGATTTTTGTTCTGTAATACCAGAACTTTAAGTTGTTGAGCTAGCTTTGAGATCACTGTCTTATCACAGGGCTTAAATATAGACCATTTTATTTTAAGATGTATCCCACACTGGCAGAATCCTGCTGTCAATACTCACGAGTCACCAAATCCATCCCAAACCAATACTCAATACTTAACTATATTGCCCAGCTCTATAAGGAAAACCTTATAACCCAAAATAAAGAAAAAAATAGTCTTGCAATGCAAAGAAAAGCAAAGCAAACAATAAAACTGTATTACAGATTTATCTCTCAGATTTTGCTCTGATTATAAACAAATGACCTGTTGTGTACCTGCACTTGAAACAACGTGGAGCAGCATCTCCACCTCACATGTGAAGAGAGTCCAGGAGCTGTAGGAATGCTTCCAGCGTACCACGTAGCCCTGATTACCTGCAATCGTCACCTGCCCCAGTGCTCCCTGTGGCATCCACAGGTTAGTCTGGCCTGTGCCTAATGGGAAAATACAGCAGGATTTAATCACAAGAGAAACACGGGGAAAACTAATCTGTGTTCAGATCTCTCCGTAATAATAAAAAAACTAACCGAGAGGGTAGAGGAGTTTTGGAGTTTGTCTCCTCCACCGTGTCTCGTCATCATTGGAGAGGACATCATTGGGCTTATGCTTGTAAACTTGTGTGAAGCAGGACATTTTATCCAATAAGCTGTACACCTTTCACAAGGAAGTAAAAGTGTATCATTAAATAATTTACAGAAAGATAAGTCGCACGTGAATGTGTCTGTGCAGGTGAGCCCTTTACCTTAACGGTCGACTTGTCTGAAAGCGTTGCAGTTAGAAGCTGCAGCAGAGGTCCAATCTTATGAGGGAACATCCCAACTGCGCTGTCCAAGACCAGTGCCAATCCCATGTTTGGTATCTGAATTAAACATTTGATAAACAAGATACCATAGTTATATTTTTCTGTTTTCTCTAGTTTTCTATTTCATAAAGCTTCTCTTCTGTGTTTTTTGTTCCCACCAATTTCCAGAAGAGTTCAGCCAGATTGGGAACAGAAAGGACCTCACAGGCAGCATCAATAAGGTGGGAGCTCTGCGTCGCCATATCATCAGTCTGTAACATATATTGTGAGAAAGCAAATTACAGACACTTTATAAATAGGACTGTGAGGATGTAGACATGTACAAGTGAGGTGCTTACCTGTAAACTTTCTTCTTCAAAAGAAACGATCACAAATGAGAGGAGGCCGTGGATGCAGTTTTTTGCTGTGATTGCTGTAAACTGGAGAAATAAAGTAAAAAAGAAAAAAGAAAAAAAAGATGGAATTTAATGCAGTACAATAAGAATCTCCAGCTTTTGAGCAAATGCTGGTAGCTACTTGAATTTATACCTAGAATTGGTGAAAAATGGGCATTATTTCCCAGATTTTGAAGGAAGTCATTATAAAACCTGAAATTTAAAATAGATCTTGACTAGAAAACTGATGCACAATGATCAGTGTAATGCATTTCCATTGTGGCAGGAGGTTTTCACTGCAAACATCTGATTATTGACTGGTTTAGATTTGAGCTCCTATATGATATAATTACCTGCTGGAAAAATCCAAAAGCACCCTGAGCCTAATTAACTATAGGGTTGGCCATTTATATGGATACACCTTACTAAAATGGGAATGGTTGGTTCCCTCTTTATGCACTGAAGCTGGCATGTTCCCTGAGTTTTTCCAGCAAGATGGTGCACCACCACATTATGGGTGTCAGGTCTGAGCATTCCTAGACGAACAGTTTCCTGGAAAGTGGATTGGTCATTGTGGGCTAGTTGAATGGCCCCCAAGGTCTCCCGATCTGAGACTTTTATCTTTGGGGTCATCTGAAGGAAATTGTCTATGATGTGAAGATACGTCTATGATGATGTTGGTAATACAGCAGGCGACAGAGCACGACGTCTGACGGTGGATAAGCTGTTGCAAAAATGCAATATTCTTTGCTTACAAGAAACTTTTTTATCAAAGCAAGATTTGGGAAGATTGAACTCTATTAATGACTGTTTCTGTGGAGCTGGTGAATCTACTGTGGATCCTACAATGGGTATAGTGAGAGGATGAATCGCAGGAGGAGTAGCCATTTTATGGCACAAAAAGCTGGATCCATTTCTAAATGTCATCAGGACTGGTGTTAACTGGTGCATTGCTGTACAATTAAGAGTTGAAAATAAAGAATTTATAATTATTAATGTCTATACACCATATGAGTGTCCTCAGAATGAGGACATTTATCTGAGTAGACTTGCTTTCCTAAATTCCCTCTTTGATGAGCATTATTCTACCTCAGTGTATCTAGTAGGTGATATGAATGCAGATATATCTGATGGGCATTCTTTGTTTGCCAAACATATTTATCAGTTTTGTGATGATAATGGTCTTATATTGTCTAGCCAGCTTCTGCTACCTGCAGATAGCTTTACTTACATTAGTGAAGCATGGCACACAACCTCTTGGCTTGACCATTGCATTAGCACTGCTGATGCCCATGCTGTTGTAAAATCAATGGAAATTTTGCATGAGTATTCTGTGTCAGATCATGTTCCATTTTAATGGTGCTGGATATTAAAAGCTTGCCAGAGTTGATATGGGGAGTGAATAGAGATCCCACAGTTAAAATTCAATGGTCCAAACTTTCAAAAGATGACCTGAAAAGATATTGTATGGAAACTGATCTTCTTCTGAGTAATATAAGTCTTCCTCTACAAGCAGTTATGTGCTCAGATGCTAATTGCAGGGATATTTCTCACTGTGAAGACCTTTTTACTATGTATGATTGTACTGTGGGTGCTTTGAGGGCACAAGACCATACCTTACAGGTGTAAAAGTTAAAAGAAAAATCAGGCCAGGTTGGAATAAGCATGTGTCAGTTCTTCATGCAGAGGCTAAACAGGCATATAAGATGTGGGTAACAGCAGGTAGACCCAGAGTTGGGCCTTTGTTGGACTATAAAAAAACTCACCAGTGCACAGTATAAATATGCCATTAGATACATTTCCAAATGCGAAGAGAATAAGAGAGCAGATTCCATGGCTGAAAAATTGCTATGTAATAATGATATTGGCTTTTGGAATGAGGTGAGAGTTTTAAACAGGTCTGCTGCTTTGCTTCCCAGTACCATAGATGGTGTATCTGGGACTCAAAATATAGCAGAGCTCTGGAGACAACATTATTCTGCCTTATTCAACTGTGTTAAAAGTGAACCCTATGAAACCGGACGCATTGCTAAGACTGATAATGTGGTGATCACTCCTATTGAAGTCCAGCAAGCTATAGCATATTTGTGTGAGAACAAGGCAGCAGGTTCAGATAGAATCTCAGCAGAGCATCTGAAATATGCAAGTGAAAAAGTTGCTGTGCTGCTTGCATTGTGTTTCTCTGGGTTTATGACCCATGGACAATTGCCTGACTCCTTATTGTCTGTTACTCTGGTGCCTGTAATTAAGGACAACACTGGCAAGGTTGGAAGCCTTAATAATTATAGACCGATAGCTTTAGCTAGTGTGATATCTAAAGTCCTTGAAAAAATTTTGCTTGATCATCTCAATCAGTTTATCTGTACTACAGATAATCAGTTTGGTTTTAAAGCCAAGTTGGGGACTGATTTTTGTATTTTTGGCCTGAAGGAGACAGTAAAAGCATATATAAGGCAAAACTCATCTGTGTTAGTTGGGTTTATTGATGCCTCTAAGGCATTTGATCGGGTCAATCACTTCAAATTGTTTAATAAATTAAAACAGAGAGGTGTTCCAGACAGTATAATAAGAATTTTAGTTTACTGGTATTCTAACCAGAAAACGCAGGTTAAATGGGGCAATACCATCTCTGCCTCCTTTTGTGTGAGTAATGGTGTGCGGCAGGGTGGCCTTCTTTCACCAGTCCTGTTTAATTTGTATATGGATGATTTGTCGAAGCAATTAAATCTCTGTAAAACTGGATGTATGACCGGTGATACTCTGATTAATCACTTTATGTATGCCGATGATCTGGCTGTTCTTTCACCTAGCAGTGCCGGCTTTCAGCAGTTACTGAAAGTCTGCTCTGATTATGGATTGAGATATGATGTGCAATACAATGCTAGGAAAACTGTTGTGCTAATATGCAGGACTAAAGCAGATAAAGACCTTTGTTTTCCAGATTTCTGGCTGTCAGGGCAGAAGTTAAATATCTGCTCAAAAACTAAATATCTGGGTCACTACATCATAGATCAGCTCTGTGATTATGATGATGACATATATCGGCAGTATCGCCTATTGTATGCTCAGGCAAACATTCTGGTAAGGAAATTTCATATGTGTTCAGACGAGGTAAAGATAAGTTTATTCAAAGCCTACTGTACATCTCTGTACACGGCCCCTTTGTGGTGCAAATTCAAAAAAGCTAGCATGCAGAAGCTTAGGGTTGCTTATAATGATTCTTTAAGAATTTTGCTTAAAAAGCCCAGGTCCAGTAGTGCAAGTGAAATGTTTTGTAATGCGCATGTCAGGACATTTCAGGCACTTATGAGAAATTTGATATATAAGTTTATGTATCGTTTGTACAGCTCCCAGAATAGTCTTATTGTAATGTTGTCACACTCCTCTGCTAGTGCATTGCGCTACCAGTCATCTTTGTGGAAACACTGGTATGCAAGTCTTTTATAAGGTGTTGTGATGTATGTTTTTTTGTTTTTTTTTATGTGTGTGTGGACTATGAGTCTGTCAATAAATAAAATCAATCAATCAATCAATCAATCAATACGAGATGTGCAGCACCTGAAACTACGGATACGGGAAGCTTGTGCTAGCATTTCTCCTTCTGTGTTGCTATCACTGTGTGAAGAGTGGAAGAAGAGGGTTGCATTGACAATCCAACACAATGGGCAGCACTTTGAACACATTTTATAAGTGATCAGAAACTTGTAAATAACTCATGAAAGAATAAAGTTATGTTAAAACCAAAAAATTCCCAATAGGTTTGATGTGTCACATGACCCTCTTCCCATTGAAAAAACTAAAGTTGGATCCAAAATGGCTGACTTCAAATGGCCACCATGGTCACCACCCATCTTGAAAAGTTTTCTCCCTCCCATATACTAATGTGCCACAAACAGGAAGTTAATATCACCAACCATTCCCCTTTTATTAAGCTGTATCCACATAAATGGCCCACCCTGTACTTGTGCTCATGCTGTACCGCCTTTGTTTAAAGCATGGCTTCAGACTACATGAGAGAACATTTTATTCCCTTAAGCTGATGTTCTGTTCAAAAGGTGTGCATCAGCAGGATATAATTTAAGCTATTTCAGGTAACAGAGGCAGCACAGGGGATGACAGAGAGATCTTGTTAAACTCAATATGATTTTTTTGCAACTTTGCTTCTAATTAACTACTAAAGGTTGCAATCAATCTGAGATATCTTACATTATTCCCTGAAACTCCAAGAACTTTCAGCATGGTTGAAAGGTACTTGAAAACACCCTGCTGGAGGGCAGTGTGGCCTATCCTCTTGATCACAGGGCTGGTATCATCTGGTCTCAGTGTGTTTTTTAGCAGGACCCAGGACAACAAAACTGGTGTCTGATGAGGGATGTCACCAAATGTCAACAGCAGCTGATCCATTTCCTAGAAGAGCCAGCAAACATTATATGTCTGAAAGATTATGAAGATTTAAACAAATTCTCATTGTATGCTCTGTGTGAATTAATAGGCTAGAATTACTTAGACTGTTAAGTTATTTAACTGTTTCAGTTTATCAGATTGCATCAACTGTATGAACCAATATTATCATTGTTTACTGGCTGCTGAATTCAGAGACTCAAACTGAACCTTAATAACATCAGGAGCGCTGGAGAACTGGTGCTTATCTATACAATCCTCCAGAGCACACTTGTGCAGGAAGTCTACGTCCACTCCTTCAACCAGGATGAGTGCGCTCAGGTACCTGCAAAGAAACAGATAGGGCATTAAAATCTACAGAAGGAATTAAATATTAAGCAACTCTTCTGACACATCAGTATATCAGTGCATCAGTGTACGCATCTACCAGCTAGAGACCACACAACAGAACATAGATATAAGACTTTTAGTAAAAGTAAAATTCAGCATCATCGATGTCACAAATTTAGACAAATCAACAATCCTTACAAATAGAGACACAATCAGAGGATGACGTATTTATCTAAACAAGCAAACACCAAAAAAAAAAAAAAGCACTGCTGCCTCACAGTTAGAATACCATCTGGAAGGCCTAGGTTCAATTCCACCTTGGCCCAGTCCTCTCCCGCTCTCTGTGTGTGGAGTTTGCATGTTCTCCCCGTGTCTGCGTTGTTTTTCTCCGGGTACTCCGGTTTCCTCCCACAGTCCAAAGACATGCACTTACTTGGGTTAGGTTAATTGGAAACTCTAAATTGCCCATAGGTGTGAGTGAGAAGATGAATGTGAGTGTGGATGTTGTCTGTCTCTCTGTGTTAGCCCTGCGACAGGCTGGCGACCTGTACAGGGTGAACCCTGCCTCTCGCCCTGCGTCAGCAGTGATAGGCTCCAGCCCCCCCACGACCCTGAACAGGATAAGTGGAAGTGAAAGGATGTATGTATGTATGTATATGTGTCATATATATATATATATATATATATGTATATATATATATATATATATATATATATATATATATAAACCCGTACCCATACCGTGAAGCTCCTGGTGCAGTTTTTGTGCTGATGTTAATGCTAGAGAATTTTTGGAACTCTGCAGTCACCAAGTCAGCAGAGCGCTGGCAACTTTTCCGCACTATGTGCCTTAGCACTTGGTGACCAGCAACCTCCAACCCCTGCTCTGTAACTTTATGTGGTCCGCAACTTTGTGACTAAGTTGCTGTGGTTTCTAAATACAATAACACCACTTACAGCTGACTGTGGAATAAATAAGGGAAGAATTTTCACAAACTGACACGCTGCAACAGTGGCATCCTATTGCAGTAGAATGCTCAAATTCAGTGAGCTTTTTAGAATGATCTATTCTTTCACAAATGTTTGTAAATGCAGACTGCGAGGCTCGATTTTTTACAGTCCCAGCATGAAAGACCTGAATTCAAAGATTAAGTTGCTTATGTATGTATACACTATTGGCCGGTTTCCCATTCATGGATTAAGCATGGTCCTAGACTAAAAGGAAAAAAAGTCAATCAAGACCACAATAGGAAAAAATATTTAGTCCAGGATCAGACATAATCCCTGTACGGGAAACTGGGCCTTTATGGGTACTTATGGGTAGCACAATATTTTGCTATGAAACAAGTGTTCTGTAAAAACACATGATCAACCTATTAAAATAAAATTTTTATCATACTGACCCAAAGCAGGAATCCTGTAATATGATACTATTTAAATGTCTTCATAATGCCACTATAATCCTTTCATGTAAGTGAAAAAGAAGCTTAGTTAAAAACATGTGGGGAAGAAGTGAATCACACAAACTCAATGTCTCTTACCCGATCCGATCGACCAGTGCATCCATGCTCTTATCTACTAGGTGTCTGTTGGTCTGTCGCAAGCCAAAGCCTTGTTCTTTGAACATCTTGGTGAAGCACAGGAGATCAGATGGGTTCATCTCAAAGTAAGCGTAATAGAGAAAGATGATCTCCAGCAGCAGAGCCTGTTCTCTCAGACACTGCAGGAACCATCGTGACACCTGCCTCTCCGTCTGAAAAAAATATCGACATTATTTTGCATCCTTTATTAGGCAATTTTTTTTCAATAGCTGCATCACAATAGAGAGTATTTTAACCTAACATAAACCAAACTTGTGTCATCACCATGAGGTTTCCATGAGTTTCCCATGTTGGTGCCTCTGCCTTGAAGAGACTCTCAAACTGCAACTGGTAGTTGTTCACTTGGTCCTTCTTCAGCTTATCGACACAGTTAGCATACAAAGTCTAGACAAATAACATTCATAACTGAGGTTACATTACACAAGCAACAGAAACCCCAAACTAATATCAAAGGCCACGTTCCACAAGTTAGTGACTAATACTAAGCCTGGTGTGTCTCACCTTGTAACTGTGTCGCTCATCCTGAAAGTATGTGAGCAGGACGAGGATGCATCTAAGCAGACACATGCGCTCCTCATAGTAATAGTCAGCAATCTGCAAAAACAGATACAAAGACTGTCATACTTACGGAACTAAAAAAATAGGAGGTGTAACTGTTGTGCTGACTTAAGAAAAAGCAGGTGATCTCTGCACTGACCTTAAGCAGCAGTGCCTGGCTTTGCCGGTCATCCCTGAGAACAACCTACAACAATGATTAATTTAACATCTAAATGGCCTTAATAACATTGTTTCACAACCTCTGAATGTTTGTTCCTCTGATGCAATGGTCAAATCACAGATTCCCTTAAAACTACGAGTTCAGACAGATTTCACAACAACAACAACAAAAAAAAATATCTGTGAGAATAAACACCTTTAACGAATCACGTGTTCCTCTGTAGTCCTGTACTAGGTAGCACTGTAAAAGCTGCACACTCTGCTGTTCTTCAAGACTCTGCAACATGAAATCATCATTAAATCATCCTGAAATCCACCACAGAATAAACACAGCAAATCATTCTTGCTTGACAATTCAAGTCTTACCAACAGTTTGCTGATCCGAAGACCAAAGTCCTTCAGGGGCTGTGCAACATCTTTGTCCTCTTTCACTTTCTCAGCAGAGGATGAGCTGAAACAGGTGATGATTACAGTTAACCTTTTGGTTATGAATTTAAATGTATTTGATGTGACAATAACTGTAATTATACCTGGGTGGTTTGTAGTAACTAAGTCCTTGATGGATTCTGTCCCAGTGTTTGTCGATCACTTCCTCTATCTGAGCCTGTGCCCATCAAATATTAACAGAGAGGGGAAAAAATCACTGTAATTGTTGTTTCCAAAATATTACAACTGGGTATTTTTATGCTTTTTTTTGCCATGGTTAACAATCCAGCACACATCTGCAACAAGTGACAACAGAACATACCAACTCTCTGAGTGAAGATCTTCCCTCCAATATGGTCAATAATTCTCTACAGCTCCTAAAAGGGAAATGGGTAAATTTTAGCATAGCAATAATTGGCGTTAATATGGTACAGCTTTTCTAGTTTGCTCACCCATTATAACTGGGCTTATTAACTAAAGAGGTGGGATTGTGCACTTCTTCCCACTCCTTTTCAAATATGCAAATCAAATCAGCAAATGTGAAACCATATTGTAGTCAATTTTGATTTTTTTTTTGTTCTATATTTCCTAAATTACTTTCTGTATACTGTTTGCATATTTGAAAGAAATTGAACAATGCAAAACAAACTTGCTGTGATGCCATCAACTAAAATACAAAACTACTTCCCAAAACTAAAACACTATTCCCCCATTTTCATACATGACTCACTTGTTAAACCTTTTGTGGAAAAATGGGAGGAAACTTGGTAGTTGATGATGTCCATAAGATAAGTTCCAGATTCAGAGTCACACAGTGATAAGAATTTACATGCAAGCATTAAAAATAACCATTATCCTTATTCTGATAAAGCCTTTTGGATGAGAACTGAAATATTTTCAAGAAACTTAAAGAAGTCCAGTCACTATTTTCAACTTAAAGTTCCAATTACGTTAGTTTTTAAATAAACTTCAGAGCCTGTGAAGATGGGTAGACGATGTAAAACAATCTCTTTAACTCCTAAACAGTTAATGCAATTCTTTTGATAAGAGGCGTTACTGGAAGTTTTAAACTGACTACCTATTTACATATATATAAACATTTGTTGAAGTCCTTAATATGTGACTTTTCTTGTATTTTATGACATTGATGGATATATTATAAACACCCCTGTTACATGTTACACGTTCATCAACTTTCTCTGAGACTAAATTAGTTTATTTACAGTAACTAACAGAGATAAATAAGCTTTTGTGATCCTGGTTGGTTTCTACGGAAACCCAGAGCGGCCATGGTACGTACAAACTTTTTTCTGATGGTTTTCTGGAGATAACGAGTTATTTATCCCGATTACCGTTTTCTCGTGATAACGAGATAAATAACTCGTTATCTCCAGAAAACGAAGTTTGTTTTCTGGAGATAACAAGTTAATTTACCGATGGTTTTCTCGAGATCACGAGATGATTATATTTTTCTTGAATGCTCAAGATCACCACGCCCCCTTCCCAGTAAAGGAGAGCCGCTCTGTGACTGGGCTGGGGGACGGCCCAACGACGGTCTCCCCTCTCCAATCACGCACTCATGTTCGTGGAGAACCTGGTGCTAAATAACTTGTAAACGACGTGATTCTGGGTCAGGGTTTTGTGCGTAGCAGAGCAGCTAATCGCTGCGATCTATTGAAAGTCAGCCCTTGATCCAAGCTTTTATCGGCCCCCGGGCGGACGGGTGGCCGACCGATGCCGGTGCCGGGCCTTGGGCCCAGCCGGTACGCTGGCTCATGTGTGTACAGTGTACCATGGGCACGAACGCAGCGAGACAGACAGCCAACCCCCGTTGATTTCCCGTTCAGCGGAGGAGCTCCAGGGGAGAGCTGTGAGGGATTTAAGCCGGGCCAGTGAACCTCTTCTCCGGGTTAATGTGTGGAGAGTTTCCCCGTTCCGCGGAGGAGCTCCAGGAGAGAGCTGTGAGGAGCTCCACCGCTGAACGAGGGGGACATTCTCCACCCACTAACCCGGACAAGAGGCACTCTGGCCCGGCTTAAATCCCTCACACCTCTCCCCTGGAGCTCCACCACTGAACGGGGGCACACTAACCCTGCACTCTGTTTATCAATATAAGTAAAGACATTACACAAAGACACACAAAAACATCGGGATCACTTTATGATCGCTTTTTGGTACAACACCGGCATCGGTCGGCCGCCAAGCCCAGTCAGGAGTGGCTCCCCTTCACCGGGAGGGGGCGTGATTGGACAGGGGGGACCGTCGTTCGGCCTTCCCCAGCCCAGTCACTGAGCGTCTCTCCTTGGGGTGCTGATCATAAGTATGGAGAGAAAATTGGCTCAAAATGTTTGTGTGTCTGTAATGCTGGATTTGTGCGTAACTCAAATATCTGTGCGTCTGTAATGCTGGACTTGTGCGTAACTTGCTGGATTTGTAATTTTTTGTAATACACGAATCACCTGATACACACGGACAAAACTAAAGTTACGACTGCACAAAGTTTTTGAGACACATTTCACGCTTCCGGAGAGCTCCCAGATTCGTGTGTAACTTGGTGCGTTTAATGCTGGTGCAAAGCTGGGTCATCTGAGTATTGTTCGGGGTTTAGTGGGGGGGGGGTTTCCCGCTGAACTTATTTCACTCTATACTTGTGCCCAAGTGGCAAAGACGATTTTCTGTGGAAGATGGGATACCTCAGCACCCTTTAGTTACAACACATACACCTACATCTACTTTTTAATATTCTAAGACTGTTTATATATGCATTTGTGAACTGTACAAATGTAATTACTTGGTTAAAAGAAACGATCACCGGTGCAATGCTTCTCTGGCTGGGAAAACAGCCAGTCAAACTGAGAGGCCCAAAGGAAGAGCAGGAGACCGTTATGGGGGGGCATCACGGTGGTCTACCCTCAGAAGTAAGTTAAAATTTAAACCTGCACACTTTGTTATCCGATTATAATGAGTATTTTTAGATTATCTCAGATTATGTGTCAAGTAGTTTGATACAGTTCTCCATGCATTTCTCTGTTAGCTAGAACTCTTCTTTATGTGAGCTAAGCTACTTCAGCTGTTGGTAGGTAAGACAGTACAGCTTAAGACAGTACATTCCAGATCTATGAAAGCTATCTCTAACTTTATCTCCAGGCTCGGATATTCTTATGATGTCGACCAGCATGTCTTAGGAATCCCCCCCCCCACATATATATACTGTTCACAAATGTACATAAACAAAATGAAGACACAGTTTTGGAAGAATGGAGGTTCACTCGTCAATGCTGGAAGACATTTATTATGTTTTAGGTAATCAGCTTCCATCAACTTTTGAGGATTTGATGTGAGTAACAGTTCCTTTACAAGTTACAGTATTACTAAGCTTCTTGTAAGTAACATTTTAAAGTTCTCATCACCCTGGAAGAGTAGATCACATGGCCTGTTGCCATGGGTACAGATGGTATACCATAGGTATCTCTAAACATCGAATCAATTCAGCCAGGCTTTTTCCATTAGCCTCACTGATAAGGGGTTTTCCGAATAGCTTAGTCTAAATATCTGGAGTTGAGTGTGTTAAGTTAAGTTGTGCCATCCTATTAATTGAATTTGTGTTCTGTCTATATAGTCAAATTATATTTCCATTGTACCAAAATACTGTATATAATACCAAACTTGTAATAAGTTGCCTAGTTTGTTGATAGTGTAATGCGTCATTTATAGCAAACGTTTATTTTTGTGTTTTGAAGGACTTGCTGACACTAATTTCATACAATGGAGAGAAACCAAGATCAGTGGGTATGTATCTAAGCATTACAAAACAATATGAACTGTCTTAGCTACCAACAGCTGAAGTAGCTTATCTCACATAAAGAAGAGTTCTAGCTAACAGAGAAACCCCGAACAATACTCAGATGACCCAGCTTTGCACCAGCATTAAACGCACCAAGTTACACACGAATCTGGGAGCTCTCCGGAAGCGTGAAATGTGTCTCAAAAACTTTGTGCAGTCCTAACTTTAGTTTTGTCCGTGTGTATCAGGTGATTCGTGCGTAACTTTAGTTTTGTCCGTGTGTATCAGGTGATTCGTGCGTAACTTTAGTTTTGTCCGTGTGTATCAGGTGATTCGTGCGTAACTTTAGTTTTGTCCGTGTGTATCAGGTGATTCGTGTATTACAAAAAATTACAAATCCAGCAAGTTACGCACAAGTCCAGCATTACAGACACACAAACATTTTGAGTCAATTTTCTCTCCATACATAAGCATTCAAGAAAAGATAATCATCTCGTGATCTCGAGAAAACCATCTGTAAATTAACTCGTTATCTGGAGAAAACCATCAGAAAAAAGTTTATACTACCATTGCCGCTCTCTCGCTCTCGGCTTCCTTCAGTTTCACCTGGGGTCAGTTTAAAATGTTTTCAGCCTAACTCGGCTATTTATTTTCCAGCCCATACCACAACGGTAGTGCTAGCTTCTTCATCATCACCAACTAAGCAAACAGTGACCAGTCCCAGCGGTTACTGGAATTAATGGTGAAACACTTTATCTTGCTGTAAGCTAAGTGTCTTTAAAGAAATTACCACAGATGAGCCATTATCGAAACAGTTTACAGTGGCGGCATGCTGTTGTTAAAATTCAAATATTAAACGGCTAGCACTTGCTGAGCTAAGTAAGCACGAGACCAACGACTTTAAAATAGAACTTGTCAGATATACAAATCTACGGAAGCCGAGAGCGGCCATGGTACGTATAAACTTTTTTCTGGTGGTTTTCTCGAGATAACGAGTTAATTTACCGATGATTTTCTCCAGATCACGAGATGATTACCTTTTCTTGAATGCTCATGATCAGCACGCCCCCTCCCGGTGAAGGAGAGCCGCTCGGGCTGGGCAGCCTACCGATGCCGGTGTTGTACCAAAAAGTGATCGTCTGCCATAAAGTGATCCCGATGTTTCTGTGTGTTTTTATGTGTAATGTCTTTACTTATATTGATAAATAGAGTGCAGTGTGTGGAGAGTGTGCCCCCGTTCAGTGGTGGAGCTCCAGGGGAGAGGTGTGAGGGATTTAAGCCGGGCCAGAGTGCCTCTTCTCCGGGTTAGTGTGTGGAGAGTGTTCCCCTCGTTCAACGGTGGAGCTCCTCAGCTGAACGGGAGATCAACGAAGGTTGGCTGGCTCGCTGCGTTCGTGCCCGTGGTACACTGTACACATATGAGCCAGCGTACCGGCTGGGCCCACGCCCCGGCACCGGCATCGGTCGGCCGCCCGGGGGCGATCAAAAGCTTGGATCGAGGGCTGACTTTCAATAGATCGCAGCGATTAGCTGCTCTGCTACGCACAAAACCCTGACCCAGAATCAGGTTGTTTACAAGTTATTTAGCACCAGGTTCTCCACAAACATGAGTGCGTGATTGGAGAGAGGAGACCGTTGTTCGGCCTTCCCCCAGCCCAGTCACTGAGCGGCTCTCCTTGGGGTGCTGATCATGAGCATTCAAGAAAATATAATGATCTCGTAATCTCAGAAAACCATCGGTAAATTGAACGTATCTCGAGAAAACAAGCTTCGTTTTCTCGAGATAAGGAGTTATTTATCTCATTATCAAGAAGAAAACGGTAATCGTTATCTCGAGAAAATGGTAATCGTTTTCTCATGATAACGAGATAATAATAATGCCTTAGAGCTTATATAGCGCTTTTCACGTACTCAAAGCGCTTTACAATTCTGTGCACTATTCATTCACACCTCAACCATACTTGGTGGTGGTAAGCTACTAATGTAGCCACAGCTGCCACAGTCTGACAAAAGCGTGGCTGCCAATTCGCGCCTACGGCCCCTCCGACCACCACCAAACACACAACCACATCATACTAGGCAATGTGGGTTAAGTGCCCAGGAGTCCACGATCAGATGGGGACTCGAACACGCGACCCTCCGGATGCGAGGTGAGCACCTACCCACTGCGCCAGTGACACCCATAAATAACTCGTTATCTCGAGAAAACGAACTTTGCTTTCTCGAGATAACAGGCTAATTTACCGATGGTTTTCTCGAGACCACGAGATGATTATCTTTTCTTGAATGCTCATGATCAGCACGCCCCCTCCCGGTGAAGGAGAGCCGCTCGTGACTACCGGTCTTGTCAGAATTCTGTTCCCCGTGAAAATCTGTTCCCCCTGTGTCGGGAGCGCGCACTGCAGCCAGAGAGGCGGATCCGACAGTCTTCACGGCGCTTCTGATCGTTTTCTCGGTAAAACGACTCGACAAAACTTTCATGTTAATCTACAGGTCCTGGTAAAAATAGAGGCAAAAACAAAAAACGCTACAATAAATACATAAATCTGGTCTTGTGTCGGTATTTTTCTTACAGTTTCGTGTTGTTTTTTAATCGCCGACAGGATCAAAGTGTTTTCCAACTTTTGTCATGGTCAATTTAGCCGGACAGATATCAGTCAGCCACCAAACTGTGTTTTCAACACATCACATGTATTTATCATTCTCTATTGCTGATATATGGAAGCCGGTGTTGTACCAAAAAGTGATCGTCTGCCATAAAGTGATCCCGATGTTTCTGTGTAATGTCTTTACTTATATTGATAAATAGAGTGCAGTGTGTGGAGCGTGTGTCCCCGTTCAGTGGTGGAGCTCCCAGGGAGAGGTGTGAGGGATTTAAGCCGGGCCAGAGTGCCTCTTCTCCGGGTTAGTGTGTGGAGAGTGTCCCCCTCGTTCAGCGGTGGAGCTCCTCACAGCTCTCTTCCTCTCCTCCGCTGAACGGGGAAGCTCTTCACCACTAAACCGGGGAAGAGACACTCTGGCCCGGCTTAAATCCCCCACAGCTCTCCCCTGGAGCTCCACCGCTGAACGGAAATCAACGGGGGGTTGGTTGGTTGGTTGGCTTGGCTGGCTGGCTGGGTTCGTGCCCATGGTACACTGTACACATATGAGCCAGCATACCGGCTGAGGCCCACGCTGACTTTCAATGGATCGCGGCGATTAGCTGCTCTGCTACGCACAAGACCCTGACCCAGAATCAGGTCGTTTACACGTTATTTAGCACATGGTTCTCCACGAACATGAGGGGGACCGTCGTCGGCCTTCCCCCAGCCCAGTAACTGAGCGGCTCTCCATGGGGTGCTGATCATGAGCATTTAAGTAAAGATAATCATCTCGTGATCTCGAGAAAACCATGGGTAAATTAACTCGTTATCTCGAGAAAACCATCAGAAAAAGTTTATACGTACCATGGCCGCTCTGGGCTTCCGTATAAAAACGATATGCACTGGAACACACTGCAAAAACAATTAAAACAAGGCAGACTTTAGCTAAAGTTAGTTGCTACGCGGTTACCTAACGCTCTTCTCCGATTCCGCCATTTTCGCTCCTGCCACGTGATTGGCTGGTGCGCTGGCTGTCAGTGACGTCGGAGACGCCTTCATTGACCTAGGAGCGTCGTTCTTCTTCGCGAAACAGCCGGAACCCTGATTTTATCTTTACCGCCATCCTCTGGACTAAAATTTAAAAATTTGTGTCATATTTTGAGAAAAACTTTGAATAACCAACTTCTAAATTCTTCCCTAAATCCATCATTCAGTATATGAAAGTTCTTCTAAAAAAATCCTTTAGGTAATAATAGGTAGATATTTTGAAACACTCGATTAAACTAAACTAATCGGCATATATATATATATCATATGATATATATATATATATATATATATATATATATATATATATATATATATATATATATATAAAAAACCTGGGGAAAACAAATCTTTAAAAGAATACAGATTTTTCCCTAAAAATATAAATTTATATTTTAAATTAATGCCTTTAAGAAATATTTGTGAGTGTACCACGTGACCCGGCTGTCAAAGATGGCCCCCTCCTTCTGAGTGTGAGAGGACCGACAGCTGACAAAGGAAACAAATCTGTCCAGAAAGGACGGCAGCGATTCATATCACAGCACATGTTCGCTCAGATTGTGCTGCGCTTGTATGGTAAGTACGCTTGTCTTTGTCAGCCTGTGTTGTGCGTCCGTGCCGCCAGCTGTTACTGCTGTGTGACGTTTTGCTAACTCTGTACGGTCAGCTTATTATTATCTGACGCTAGCTCGATACCGTCCGAGGCTGCAGCATCCTTGTCTGGCAGAGAGACGCTTTCTTCGGTGTAGGGTGTAGTTATCCGGCCCCATCGGTCTGCATGAATGAATGAATGAAATAAACTGGAGATTGTTTTGTTTTCTTACTGGCGGGTCCGTCAGCTCGCATTCATTGTCATTTGTTAAACAGTCTCCACAGCTGACCTGAGACTCACACTACACAGACAGCTCACACTCCAACCCTCAGAGGAACTAAAGGTTGCAGCTGATGTGGAAAGAATATGTGTTTCATCTGGGGCCTGTGTGAATTTCTCGCTGACGGGGTGAATGTTCAGTGTGGCCACAGTTCACGAAGCAGATAAAGCATGACCAAGGTTCAGAGTCAGAATAAGCAGAAAGGACTCAGACTTCAATACAGTGCTTGATTCAGTCGTTTTTGTTTGTTGCCATTTGTATATTTTCTCCTAAATGGTAACTTGACTTTTCTTTTTTTCCCCTAGACATCCATATGAAGTGAAGGTTACCTGCCAAATGATGAAGCTTATAAGAGAGTGGAAGTGACAGAAGAAGGCCTTAGTTGCTGTGGATCGACCCCCCTCCCTCTCTGTGAGCGCCCACCCTTGCAGCCATGCAGATCAATCCAGTGCATGTGGAGTCCACTGTAGTCTTGGCAGTGGTACTTTGTGTCCACATGGCGGTCTGGAACCAGCACTCCTGGTGCAGCATAGCCCTGGTAATCCAGGCATTCTACGTGCAGCATAAATGGGACCGTCTGCTCAGGTCAGGGGGTGCTGTGTTCCAGTTTCGCCCTTCAGCAAACAGCGGCATCGTTCCAGCCTCTATGGTGATGCCTTTGTTGGGCCTGGCACTGAAAGAAAAGTGCTCTGCCTCAGGGAATGTCTACTTTGAGCGCTTCTCCATGGTGATCACCATCACAGGCATGATGCTAGCTCTGTTCCTCTCCCTGATTGCACTGGGCATCACAAGACCTGTACCTACCAACACTTGCGTGATTGCAGGAATGGCTGGCAGTGCAATTCTCTACACCACAAAACAGACCCTGACAGTATCTGAGGTCATAGAGGTCTTGGAGGTACTGCTGATCTTTGTTTATCTCAGCCTGATTGTGCTTTATCTGCTGCCGCGCTGCTTCACGCCTGGAGAGGCGCTTCTCATCGTCGGTGGGATCAGCTTCATCGTGAACCAGCTCATCAAGCGCTCCCTGAACCTGGCAGAGGTCAAAGGTGATCCGGTGAACTATTTCCTCCCGGTTTTAGTGGTGGGCTCATTGTTGCTGGGTGTTTTCTTCGCCCTGCTCTTCTGTTTCATGGAATCTGAGACCTGGGGCTCATCGCTTTTCTTTCACATGATGACAGCTGTTCTGGGTCTGGGGATCCTGATGCCGTGGCTTTCCTTGTTTATTGGTCGCCACCCAATCATGTGGCTGTTGGACTTTATTACACTGAATGATAGAAGACTCTGTCTGCTGGCATACTGGGTGTTTCTGTCTGTTGTGGCCAGTTGTGTTGTGCTACATCAGAACTATCAGCGCCAGTCAGGCTCCAAGAAGCACCAGGCCTCAACTATTGTCAGGAAGTATTTCCATCTGATTGTAGTGGCCACGTACATTCCAGGGTTGATCTATGACAGGCAGCTGCTCCACGTGGCATCTGTGGGTTGCCTGGCGGTTTTCTTGTTTCTGGAGTACGTGCGGTACTTCAGAATCAGGCCTCTCGGTCAGCTGCTCAGGCAGTTGCTCACTTTGTTCCTGGATGAACGGGACTCTGGGCCACTCATCCTCACCCACATTTACCTGCTGTTGGGCATGTCTTTGCCCATTTGGCTGTTTCCTGGACCATGTGCCCCTAAGGGGATACTTCCTGGGGCAGGTGGCCTGGTGCCCTATGCAGGTGTACTCGCCGTGGGAGTCGGAGACACTGTGGCGTCTGTGTTTGGCAGCACCATGGGGGAGATTCACTGGCCTGGCACCAAGAAAACCATGGAGGGAACTGCGACATCTGTGTTCGCCCAGATCATCACCGTGGCCATGTTTCTCATCTTTGACAGCAGCATCAATTTAAACTCCACCTACTCATGGATTGTTGGCTCCATCACTCTGGTGGCCATGCTGGAAGCCTACACCTCCCAAATAGACAACCTTCTGCTCCCACTCTACCTCTTCATCCTTCTGTTGCTTTAAATAGGCAGGTGATGCAAACAAACAGATGCCTTGCCTGTTCTCAGCCATTTCTGGTGATGAATTTAGGGGGAAAATGTGATGGAAGTAACAGAATTCACATTTGGTAATCTGTGGACGTGATCACAAACTATTTATTTTGATCAACACAAGATGGCTAAAAGCAGTCAGTTTAATCGACCAGGGTGTCGACAAACCCGTCCAGCACTCAAACATCTGCTCCTTACTTTACATGGCAGC